>JANTOQ010240476.1:0-13553 GCA_027564595.1 Bythotiara depressa | reverse complement strand
CCCTTTCCAAATTTATTTCTTATTTCAAATAAATGTTATATATCACTTAGAACTTTTGGATGGTATAGAAAAATGTTTTTCTAAAGATTTGGAGAACAAGCTTATACAGTATCCTTACTATTAATTAACATGTGAGTTTTTTTAAACCTACATCGCCAAGATGTACAACAAAGGTACAAATCACAATATTGCACAATAGTTGCTTTCAAGTGTTTACAAATATTACATTTGCATTTGTATGACTCACAAACTGCACAAACATTTCTTGGAAATATTTATCTTATTTAAAAATTATAAAAGTATATATATATATATTTAGAGAGCTTTAAAATACATTTAAAGAGCTTTAAAATGATGATAAAAGAATTATTTTTTGCGCAAAGGTCTTTTGTGGTTCTCAATATACAATATACATTTCATTTTATAGCTTTTGATAATAATCATGACATCAAATTTATGAAATCCTAAGTTAACTAATGACATCATAAATTGGCTGTCCACTTTGTGAAATTTAATTCATATTTCAAAACCTACTTGAAATTTGTTAATAAATGTTGGTACAGTACTTAGTTCATGACTAAAATATACATGCTTGAAAAAATTTTTATTTGAAATGAAATAACTGTAACTAGTCCCATTGATTATTTTCTTGAATAGTGAGGGAGTTTTATTCAAAACTGTTCAAACAAACCAATTTGAAAATCAGAATATAATATCCTGTATAGTTCAACGTTCTTTCAGTTCTTTTTAATTACAAGCAAAAAAAGGTGCTAAAATATGCACTGATTACAAATTAAGAGTTTTGCAAGAACACTTAAAATGAAGAACAATTTTGGTAATGGTAACGTTTAAAAAAAGTACAGTTTTGTCTTTTAGGGCGCAATCACACTATAAACATTATTTATATAAATATTGTACTATAAATGTCAGCACAGTTATCAGCCTATCATCATCTCTGTAAATATTGTTATGAATGGGTTTTAAATGTTCTAAAATGTAAACAAACTGCCTGTTATACCTTTTTTGAAAATTGATTTGGTTCTAGTCTCAAAATGTCCATAGCATCTAGTAAACAACAGGAACTCTAGAAACACTGTTGCCAATTGTCTTAAAACAAAGGAATAATAGATGATCATGAAGAACATTGGTTCAAAGCCTTTTAGAGTAGAAAAAGTAGAAGAGCTTAACATTTTTTCTTTTATGTTGATAATATTTGCTCTGCGTGTAATTATTAACATGGAAAGAGCCTTTCTCTTTCATTCTTCCATTTTAATGTCCAGGTTTCTCCCATTGCAAAAGAATATACAAAAAGATTTATAAATATATAAACAATACAATTTGCATAATTTGTAGCCATAATCTATATCAGGATATTTATATAAACAATGTTTTAAAAAAATACCAGGGAATTTATATTAAGAACTGTGTTTAAGAACTAGCTTTCTATTTCAAGCAAATCAATTCTGGTTACTACTTGATACTTTTTACAATATAAACTGAGAAAAAGTTCTAGAAGTTATCCTCCAAGAACCTCTGCTAGGGATCAAAGGGATTCCAGTATATTATGTTCTTATGCATGATAAAATTAGCCTATTGCCATAACTATTTTATTTTGAAATATGTACCATTAAATCATGTTTATTTTTATATTTATAACCAGTTTCCACGCACAGCAACGTAAAATATCGGACATGCAGAGAGACGTAAAATATTGCACAGGCACAGTGATGTAAAATATTGGACACACACAATGACATAAAATATTGGACATACACAGGGATGTAAAATATTGGACACACACAGTGACATAAAATATTGGACATGCACAGGTACAAAAAATAATGGACAGACACAGTGACACAAAATATTGGACACGCACAGTGACATAAAATATTGGACACGCACAGTGACCTAAAATATTGGACACACACATGTTCAGTATTTCCTAAATATTTCCTTTTCTTCATATAATTTATATACGAAAGTATATGTTTTCTGAAAGCTTAACAAATTTTCTATCTAAACAACCTAGGCAATAAGCTTGCTTTTGTAGTTATCGAGACAAAAAAATATTGAACTCTATTTTTTGTTGTTTCATGAAATGAATTCCAAGTGCTGGTATGATTAATTTTTTCAAATAAAAAATACATCATCATAATCCTGAAGTCATTCTCTAAAAAACTGTGTTGGGCTTTTCCTTATAAAACGCTTGTTAGAGAGTTTATATGATGAAATAAACATTAATATTCCTCACATTAACCATATTTTTTAACAAGTCTTTAAACGACGTTAAAAATTAACCACACACAAACAAAAAATTCCCCAACAAGGTTTTGATGCTGAATGACTACTGATTCTTAAACGTATTATTTCCTTATTTTTTCATAGCCTGTGCCTGAACATGGAGCTCAAAATACAGCAACAATAAATAAATGAGATGGAAAAAAGTCAGAAAATAATATGTATCCTACTTTTTCCAACTAAAGTAAATTAATTTTTATACTTCTAACAGCAGAAAAATATTCCTTATTATATATTTCTTTAGAATAATGAAGAAAAAATTTGGGGTTAAAATTTGACCTTGAAAGGTTCAAGTATTATCACCACTAAACCAAAAACATGAGAAACTGTTGTGCACTGAGTTGGATACATGAGTAGAAGAAAACCTATAACCATTATCTACAACCATCTATAATCTATCTAATAACCATGAGTACCTCATTGTATGCAAACATATTTGTAGGAAATTTGAAAAAACTCTACATAAGTATCTAACTCTACAATTGTATAAAGGATATATAATATATAAATCACTTCCATACCTGAATTACATTGACAATATATTATTAATATGAATAGCTTCCAAAGAACTCTTGTAATTCATTGACAAACTCAAACATTCCAATTAGAAACAAAGCATTATCTCAAACCAACTGAATGACAGAGTTATTTATAAAATAAATCAGAACATCCAAATTCACTCAAGAAAAGCATAGCGTACAACCAAGTACTGAGATTATAAAGGATATGTTTAGACAAAAACAGCAAATCAATATAAATAAAAGTTTTTCTTTTCTTGAATTACTCTCTATGGAATAACCAGATGTTAGAATGAAAGGAAAAATTAGACATGCTTCTATTTTGTTTCTGATATAATTTAACATTAAGAAACAAACAGAAAAGTAGAAAATATTTTACGTGAAGACATGTTAGTGAGAGGAAATATTTTAATATTGTTTGTTTATTTGGATATTTTTGTTGCTGGATTAGTTCGTGATTCATGAAAAAACTTTTGTATATTTTGCTCTAATGAAAAGAAGAAAAGAGGAAGTTGTTGTATCTGTGCAAAATACCACTTTTAATAGAAATATCTACAAAGAAGTTTGTTTGCTTATAATTTTCTTTCTGGTTGTTGTTAATTATTAATGTAAGAATTTTGTATCTGTCAACAACACTAGACTAAGAGGACATGTAAGGAGCCATGAATTGCCTCAAGAACAGACTGTTTTACTATATTTTGTAACTTTCTCTAAAAAACCATTAAAAATAAGAATGTAGTATTGCAACAAAAAATATTGGGAACAGTAGTTTTAGCCAATCTGGAGACCTCCTGCAAAGACATCAAAAATATTTCAGAGAAACCTCTCATTTATACAAAGATATGAAGGGAAATGCATTGAAAATTATGTTTGCAGCACTTATTTATCTCTTTTCTCTTTATTGGTAACAAAAAACATCAGTCTTGGCATACGCAGCTTTGAAAAATTATGTACACTTAAAGTACACATTGTTAAATTTTGGCATACGTCTACATACTTCACGTGAAATCCATTTGTCAACACCTGTAGTAGCATAATGGCCATAAAAAGTCACTCATGACAACTCTTGAAAGCTAGAAAATCTTAGTGTCTGCCGTAAAACATCATGCACGCTGACATGAACTTTCATTAAAACATGGTTTTACAGATAATTTACGTGATGGGAAGGAAGGTGTTCTTACGTCAAAACATAGTTTTACCACAAATTTACGTGATATGGATGAAGATTTCTTGTGTTATAACATGGATTTACAGCGATTTTACCTGCTATGAATGACGATTTATTCCGTTAAAAACCTGTTTTGCCGTGATTTTACATGATATAAACAAATAATTATTATGTTAAAACATGGTTTTGCAGCAATTTTACGTTCTACGAGCAAAGATTTCTTACCTTAAAACGGATTTACTGCGATTTTTCATGGCGCAAACAAAGATTTCTTACATTAAAACATTTAAATAATTAAATTACAAGAAGCACTACTCATTAACTATATTTTATACTCACAGCGCCTCCCCCAAAAGGTAAAAACCATGCAGTTTACAGTCGTTTTAGGTGATCTAGAATGAAAAATTTTCTTCGTCGCCCAACCATAGTGGCCAACATTTCTTTAGGAAAATTTCCCAATTCAATAAAAACATGGTAACATTTTACTATTTGGCTAACACTTTGGTGATGGAATGCAAATAATGCAATCAACCGCACATTGGTGAATCAGAAATTACAGGAAAGATGTTCAAAAGCCTCACCACAAACCAGCATACGACATTTTAACATGGGTGGACACAACTTCCAGTGAAATACTAAATTTATTCTTTATCAAGCAGCTAAAACACACAAAAATAGATAAAGCAATATAAGGTTGAAGAAATGAGAAAACCACTTGATAATAAGCTGAAAAGTAAGTCTGCTACTTCTGTGCACTACTGCATGTCATATATCTTTGATAGACATGCTTAATCAAGCAATCAGTAATAAATGATTTGCATCATAATGTTATTAATAATCTGACGTCATATACTTGCAATATACACACACATTATTACTGTTAACATTAGTAAATTAAAGTGGTGGTCATAATTGGAGAATGGTAGATTTATAAAACCAGGTTATTTTTGTAAACCAACAGATAGTCACCAATATTTTCATTATGCCACTCATATAAATATATACAGTGTCTCAAAGGCTAAGGATCCAGAAATATGCACAGAAAAGGAAGACTATGAAAACAATTATAAAGAACTTAAAGAATTAGTCTTGTGCCCAAGGTCATCCTGAAAAGTTGGTAGATAAACAACTGGGAAAACTGGGATGTATCACTACCAAAAACCTTTCTAAAAAAGTTGAAAAGGCAGTTGGGGTACCACTAGTCATTAATTTCTACCCTACAGTTAGCACCTTTGGGATCCCACTGAGGACAAACTGAGGAAATATTTACATATTACTATACACAGATACATAACATGCATTAAATGAATATAGATTCAACTTGGTTTTGAGTCTCAACTAGTAGCTGTCCTTTTGTTTTGTCTCACAATTTAACACATTAATAAGCCTAGGTACATAGCTTTTAATGGCACAAATACCATATACTCCATCATTAAATAAAATCCACTTTAGAAGAGACTCTACAGAGGATAGTGTAGTGATGCAATAAAACATAACTTGAAATTGATGGATAAAAAAATAAGAATAAGTTTTTGATCTGAAAAATGACTCAGAAAAGAATAAAACTTTTAAAAATGAAAGAAAAAGCATATATATACCCTTGCAATATATTACAGTGTATCTTTTATTATTACTATTATTATTATGTTCGGTTTCTTCTAATTCTTAACATTAAGTAGTATTAGCATTAAAACGTTTTGATACAGGTATCAGAAATGTTACCCTTTATTTATTAACTTTAAGCTGTTAAATTATTCAGACCTCTTTCATATAGCAATTATATTCTAAGTTCAATGGATAAAATATTATTTGTTTACAGTACATTAAAGGTCCATTGAATGTACACCATATTTTTTATTGTTGTAATATTCAATCCTCCCCTTTCCATGAATTAATCAAGCTTTTACCCACAATAGAAATGAAATGAAACATCAGAATTACTACCAATGAACTAACAGACACAGAGTATAAGGAAAATCTATACTAAAACAATGAATAAATTACACAAATGAAAGTTATACACATATACTAAAAATGTGAGAATATATGCCAATCCATTAAAATGGGCATATATTATAATATAATAGAGAATAAAAAAATTACAAAAGGAGGATTATCCAGACAGCATGAAAGTTCCTACTGATAAAAGGAGAACAAAGGTGGTGAAAGTTTTTTAAATTCTAATCTTCAATTATTGAAATAGAAGGAAAAACTTACATTTCACTCAACAGTAACCCTATGCATAAACACACCTCCTGGTTATATTAAACTTCCCAATGGAAACCTTTATAATTCAATGAGGGACCAGGGGTCTTCAGCTTTTACCAAATTTATTTTACATTATAATTATTTCCAATAATTAACCCCTGAAAAAAGCAAAATAGCAAAGAAATGACCAATGATTTGATTTCTTTCCAGGGAGGGACACTATGCATATAATTTTGTTTATTTTTTTGTCATTTATTGTTTATGGAAAGAAAAAATTTAAATTCTTGCTTACTAAGTTTTTTTGAATATTTATAACTTTTACAACTAGAAAATAATGCATCCTAACACAAGAATGATAGAATAGTAACTAATTAGTAAATAAATATGTGGACTCGGTAGGAACACAAAATGTATTGAAATAAATAGTTTTGCTATTAATTCTTGTAATTGACATACCAGTACTTAAGAATAACTTCAAAAACATTTTTAACAAATAAGAATGAATGTAAACAGACAAAAAACCGATTACTGTAGTAACAGTTTTCTAATTTTTGTTATTATTTTATTGTTTACTTGCCCATGTATAAATTTCTGGGGTAATGAGTATAACATAACTTTAGCAGAAAAACAAACTTCTAATCAACCCTGGATCGCTGATTTAGTTGCCAATAAAGGGTTAATCTTTGCCTTGTTTAATCTGACGGTTGATTTTTTTTTTACATCAAACCCTCCTACAGTAATGCGTTGCAGAAATAAATGGTGAGACTGGCAAATTTGAATATTTTGAAATCACATTTAACCCATTATTGGTCATGGCATTTTTTTTAAAGGGAGGTTTTTTGGGGAAAAAATAGAAAATCAACGTCAAATAACTCCTTTGTTAAAGATTTTTGGAAGACCATGTCATCCCCATTGGAAAGCTACAACACTCCCCAGGAGCACAATTTAGTTACAATATGGCAACAGGGTCAATATAAAGGGTTAACTTGAAATTACAAACAGATGATAATTTTTTAACAAAACAAAAACAAAAATAATGATGGGTTTTTATCTGTACTTTGTTTGAACACACTCATGAATTTGTGTTTTGAAGAGAATTTGACCATAGAAATATTTGACCAAATAAAATAATCAAAAATGTAAAGCAACCTTGTAGATAATGGATGTTATTTTTTATCAAGAACATTTTGCATTTAAACTGATTTTTCAGCTTTTTATTGACCACCAAACCTAGTTAAAAATTTAATATCTATTACCTCCAGTTGGCTGAGTTATTAACAAAAATTAATGTTTTGGATTTTTACAATGACCACAACATAGCGTAATATTTTTTTATTTTTCTATAAATCTGTCTGTATACTTTTCAGTGGTGTCTTTGTTTCTCTTCACATTACGCCATTATAATAACATAAGCAAATTTTTTGAGAAGAAATGAACAGAATTTGATTTAACCATTTAATGCATAGGGTTCCCAGAAAGGAATCAAATCATTAATGATTTCTTTGCTATACTGATTTATTCAGGGGGTTAATTATTGGAAATAAAATGTAAAATAATTTTGATAACTTGGTTCACCAAGTCAAATCTTTGCCTGATTTCAAATATGTACAACTCGTATATGGTTTTGGTTCTTGGTTTGTAAGTTTGGCACATGCCTGCAAATTATTTATAGCTTTCCTCTTCTATCATTAACACTGGCTTTATTTGTTATTTGATTTGAATTTTTTTTGAAAAATCAAACTGATATTAGCATGGCAGACAGTGAAATCTATAAATAGCACTAATTCGACAATTAATAATCTTCCAAAGAATTTAATGACTTATCCAGATAAAATATTCTTCTGTCTGTCTATTCAGACATTTAATTTAAAATACGGAATAAAAAAAATCCTTTCTTTTGCTGTTGTTTAGAATTTCGTCTCATTGTTTAATGGTATCAAAAGCTTTTTTAGATCCTCCCAACCATTTGTCAGCAGCTATATATATACGAAACAGATTAAAAAACTAATTTATTGAACATTAACTAATCAATTAAACTAGATCATTTTGTGACGTGTGATATATATAAGTTCTAATGTTATCTAATTCGCATATTCCTTTTATATTTTCAAGCTAGACTAAAGATCATAAATTCTGTACCATTATGTAAATAAAATAAATTAACATTACTGCAAAAAATAGGGAATATAACAATTCATGGCCAACCAAGTAACATGACATGGTACAGCCATTGAAATTTGCGATGTATTTTCACAAAAAGCAAATCCGTGGTGACAATTTTTTGACATCGTAAATTTTATTGAATTTTTCAATGGCTGTGGTGCATAAAATATATTTCCTGAAAATGAAAAATAGGACATGACATAACATCTGTTTGAAGGGATATGCTTAATCCCACGTCTCCTTCTCACTACCAGTGCTCAAAATTTCAATAATCTGATTATTTATTATAAAATTAAAACCCTCATATTTTCATTGTAGAACTTTAGGGCAGAGTCCAGTAGTAGTGAAGAAGGGCATTTAATGGTCAATTTGTTTCAAAATTGTGTAAAATTTTAAGAACAAAAAGGAACCTTTTCTACAAATTTCAGAAAGGCATGGTCCAAAATCTTATCGGTCATTTTTTATCAATGCATTCCTAGAACTGGTAAACCAACCAGAATGGCGGCATTTATTTGAGATGGGCACATATTCAAACCCAAGTGTTTATTTGGATCATTATGGTACTGTACATTATACAGTACTAACATTATTTAAAACAGTATATGTGAATTCCTTGTACATTGAAATAAACACTGACACGTCCCTCCCTGTGATAGGTATGTAGGATTCTCAGAAATCTATTTAGATTTCCGAAGATTACGACAAAATGAGTGGACTGCAGTACCTATCAAATTTCATCCATTATTAAAATTATTTAAAATAATGCTTCAAATGTTGCAAGGCTGAATAGAAAAGACACATCTCTGATATTATAGAAAATATAAATAAATAATTATTATGTCATCTTTTATCATACCACTCTTCTCCTGTTGTATTAGTTCTCACTTCACAAACATTTGACCTATTTACATAAACACCAACAACTTAGCTGTAAAAACTTCAATAGGAGACACTCTGGTCTTTTTAAATTTGTATATCAACTATTAATACCTGGATGACTTTTTACAAACCGTATTACCTTACATATATAATGTCACTATCTGGATATAATTACATGTCATTATTATAAGCGACCCAAAATCAAAAAATAGCTTTCTTTATTTTGTCTTAGTTCGCATTACATAATCTATAATTACACATCCAGCTCACAACATTGATTGCTGTGGCCCTTTTATGCTGTATATTGCTGGAACTTTTAAGCTATTATTTTCTCTTGCTTTCTCGGGGACCATTAATAGTGGTATATATAATTATATATGGTACCACGTGAAGGAAGGACGATTGTACATATCTTTGATAAGTCTCACGGGATATGCCCGATTATCTTTCCATTTTTCTCAAAACATTTTGCATTTGAATCGTGAGGGTTATCCAGCTTTCATCTGTAAACAATCTTTACAACGAAATATGGTGTACTTTTATATTAAATGATATAATGTATGATGGCAATGACAAGAATTGAAGGCAGCATAAAGACCAGATATAATTAATTACATGTCATTAGCTAAAAAGGGTGAATTTTTGCTTATAATGACATGTAACTGTATGCGTTGTAATACAGTACAAATTTAAGCCCTTGTAAAGCTCAAAATGCTTGCTCATTATGCTTGATCATTTCACACATAAAATATCACTTGAATAGGGAGTAAAAAAACTGCTTACCTTTCTTTCGTGCACTTGAAAGTAATCTTGTTAGTAAAAAATGCAAATTGTACACAGATTGTACACAGACCAAAAGTGGATGTTCTTATTCTATTGGTACTAAAAGAATTATTAAGAGCAAATGAATTAATAACTTAAAAAATACCATGGTGAGAGTGTAAAAATAAATCCATAATTTAAAAGCATGGATATAATATGTATAAGTTGTTGACGTCACATGTAACAAAGCATTGTGGGCATATAGGAAGTTATATTTATTTAGATAACTCCTAAAATAAAATATATTATATTATAATATATATATTTTATTTCTAACCTGATGTAACTGCAGTATTATACAACAATACAACAATCTCTGATGTAACTGTGCTATTAGTAGTATACAGCAATAAAACAATCCCTGATGTAACTGACATGACCATAAGTCATGCAGAATCTGTACAGGAAACATGGGATAATCCCATGACGAAAGATTATATATATTCACATGATAAAAGATGATTCCACTCAAAATAGAACATATAAATGAATTATACAAAGCTCAGATTAGAGAAAATAAAATGCATTTATACAGCTTTCACTTATTATTATTTTCAATCAATCAATGGTTTTGACAATGTGCATTGTCATGGAAACAAATGAATACAACACTGTTCAGGCAATGACCCACTATTAGCATTAAAAAGGCATGGTATGAAAAGAAAATGCTTTATGCTGTTATAAGTACCTATACAGTTAAGTATAAAAGTTTCTATTTTTGGATATAAAAACATTTTTCCTTATGATCATCTTGTTATATTCATGAGAAAATATCAGATGGAAGTTCTGTTTCTAAAAGAAAGGATAATAGGAAATGGGACACAGGATTGGGGTGGAGGATACTACCCTAATGTTCACAAGTTAAATAACTCTCACCCATAGATGTTTTAGTTATTTTTTATATACATAAAAGCAAGCATCTGTCATTTAAAGACAAAAGACATCCCAAAGAATACAATATTTCTTTGAAAGAATCCCCCACTTTTGAGAGAAAAACAAACATGTATAATAACTGATGGCATAAACTCTGACATTTTTATGCCTTCTTCAAAACCCGTATTTTGAGAGGTTTAGTCATTAAGGTATAACAGTAATATGCTTACTAGAAACACCTTTGCTATTAATACCACTTGTCTGTAAAATTAAAATTGGTGAAAATGTACAGTTGGTAGAGGTTTGTCAACATTTCCACTAACACTTTCATAAAGCTTTGAGTAAAGGTTTGATTTGTAATGTGCAGTATTATATCTAAACTTTTCTGTTGTTTAGCCATCTCCATGACAACAACATTTTTATGATCAGCAACTAATTGATTAAAACTTGTGGTATTTAATAATTTAATTCATTAATTACCAATTTCTGGTCATAATTCATCTAATTGATTCAATTCTAATTAATTATAAATATAACCCCCTGCAAACCAATTATTTTTGTGGTGTCAAATGCATACAATTTATATATTTTAGGGGGAAAGTAATTGACTGTTTTAATGAAAAGACTGACGACTAATGCAGTATACTAAAATATATAATATAATAATATATAATTCTTCTGCATGACAAAATATTTTCTAAATTCCATACATTGAACTGTGATACATCTTCTTACAAAAAATGTCAGATATTACATTTGAATTATGTGTATTTAGTTGAACTGTGCACATTCTGTAGCTCAAATAAAGCATTTATGTACAATACATAAAATGAAAATCATTAATACCACTTATTTTTTATTTCAGTTGGTTACAGTTGTAAAGCACGTAGCCTGAGCTTTCACAAATTGTCTTTTAACATAACACATAGCCTTTACTTTTTTCTTTTTTTTTCTCATTATAAATGTTCTTTGTGGTATTAAAATTGTTGTATGTTGTAATTCAAATTTGTCAATTTTATAAATGTTGACTTTCTATCTTGTACAGTTTTGCATATTATTATATATCCTAACCATATGATCAATCTAAATATAAATATATTAAAAAAAATGTATTTGCTATATAAAAATGTATGAAAATTGTTTGTACCCTACAAATAATTATTCAGATACTTTCTGATACTGGTGGATGGTCTTTTAGAGTCAGTTTGTCCTCCCCAATAATGTTTTGCATGTCAGCACCCATGAAGATTATCCAACTTTCACAAAGCTGACAATGTTGGATGTCGGATTGGTTGACAATGAATTGAATCCATCACCAATAATAATATTTTTTGTTGTTGTTGAGTTTTATGAATAAAATGTTTTCCCAAGTAAAATCAATCAATCAATCTAAGGTAATGATATAATATTGTCTAATATAATATAATTTATATGGATATGAAAATGTTAATAAAATCACAAATCAAAATATTTTTCTTACTGTCATAACATATTTAATCAAAACACAGCAATTTGATGAACCGTTATTTCTAAACTAAATTACTTGAGTGGGCACGCTCTAACTCTATTATGTTATTTATTTTATTTTATACGTTGGAAGTGTTCCCTGGCGACATCACTACTGTGCTTTGTGGGAGAATTCTTCCTTATATGTCTGTATAGTTTTGTCCTGTCACATGTAATTGCTAGTTAGTGTTTTAATATTATTTTTAAGTTATTCAAAGTTTGTATAATGTAACTTATGATTTTTGAATAGAAAAAATTTAAAAAAATTTAAAAAAATTTAAAAAATTGTCTTGACCACACAGGGGTTTCTATTTTCAATTGCAGTCTTTTTAGATAAAAACCAGGACAGAAACCAGTCTGTTTACATAAAAACCAGGTCAGATTCCATTTCAGTTTAGATAAAAACCATGTCAGATTTCATTTCTGTTTAGATAAAAGCGAGGTCAGAAACCAGTCTGTTTAGATAAAAACCAGGTCAGGAACCATATCTATTTAGATAAAAACCATGTCAGATTCCATTTCTGTTTAGATAAAACCAGATCAGAAACCTGTTTAGATAAAAAGCAGGAGAGAAACCAGTCTGTTTAGGTAGCTATTTCTGAATCCATTAATTTCTGAATCAAAAAATTTCAGTTAAAATATTAAATAAATAACTGTAGTTAAAATTAAGCAAAAGCTTTAAAAGTATTAATCAACATCAGTGCATATACAAGTATTAAATTATTTTTTTGGATACACAGGTAATTACTATTATATAGAATTTAAACAAGAGAACTCCCTTGGGTAATATTATTTCTAAATAACATTAATTTCTTTTAGTCTAACTTATCATTTAAGTTAAGCTACCATATGGAAGATTCCAGGTTTCTTTGTAATCTGTAATTTGTTGGGGTTGGCACAATTATTTTTCCAGGTAAAATAGAGTGTTATGTTCTGATTAATCTTTGTTGATGTTGTTGTGTTCATTCCACCATGTTTCAACAATATTTTTGGTTTCACCAACAATCAACACTCACTAACATGTTTCTTCATAATATATCAGTGACGTATCCAGAGTTTTTTTGGGGAGACCGGTAATTGGGTTAGAGTCTCCGTGAGGCGCCGCCATGGTTGGC
>JANTOQ010240365.1:0-13554 GCA_027564595.1 Bythotiara depressa | reverse complement strand
GTGATTTTAAAACAACTTGAAGCAACTTAGAGCACTTTATAGCGTTTAAAATGCGTCTAAAAAGGTCGGTTTTCAAAAGGGGGTTTTCCCACCATGATTTAAATGGATAATTAAAGGATTACTATTCATATTGTTGACTGCAAAGTTTGATTTGAAGAATCAGTTAGGAAGTGTAATATTTTAAACATTTATTCACCTTGTTTAAAAGGTATCGAGAGACCTTAATAATAACAAATAAATGTTTCTCATTTAATTCAACAAAAACATAAACCAATTACGAATAAGTTTGGAAATTCAAAACAAGGTTTTGGACATAATAGACATGCCATATCGTCATAATGGAAACACCTACAAACTAATAAACCAGAATACAATACTACAGGGAGGTTGGTGTTCGCAGAGTTTTTGGGTTTGTGACAACATGAAAATATTGTAAAAATTGGGAAAACGCAAAAAAGTACCAATATTGACTTCTAACAATATAGACACATGAGCTACACGATACACAATTTACTGCATAGTAACAATTTACTGCATAGTAACAGAGATAAAGTTTGCACTAACGTTAAAGAAAAGTTACTTGTTTCAAAATATATCACGGATTCAATTTCATAAACGAATTTTGATAAAAAAGTAGGTAAAATAAATATTCGACAAACATTATGTTCGGATATCTTAGGTTATGTTTTCCGTATATAGGTGGTAACAAACCCACGCGAAAGATTTGCTTATGTACCCGCCAAAAAAGTCCTTATTAAAAACACTATCAACATGATCGTGAGGGAAAGTGTATCTCCTTAAGATAGGATTACTAATCGCTTACCATCATGATCAGTGGCTTTTACAGTCAGCTGTAGTTCAGAGCGAATTTCGCGATCCAAAATCTTTAGTGTTTCAACAACACCGGTTTTAGGATCAATTCGTAACCATTTTATTTCCTCTTGACCTGAGTGGATCTCATACTTAATACGAGAGTTTGGTGTATTCGGTTCATCTATATCTGTGGCTCTCAATGTTATAAGGGACCTACCAGCCGGCTGCTGTTCCAGAACCTCCAAATTATACACCGGTTTGTCAAACTTCGGATTATTATCATTGGTGTCCTGAATGGTTACTTTCACTGTACATCTTGCTGATAATGCATAATCATGAACGTCTGCCACCACATCTAATGTGTATGCTTGAATGATTTCTCTATCTAATGTGTTCTTCACTCTTATCAAGCCTTTATACGAGTCAATAAGAAACGCATCTCCTATGTTACCTCCTTTCAAAATCTTGTATTTCATCTTTTTATGTAACCCGGAAGGGAATGTGGCCCATACATTATCCAGAGGGGCACCAATATTTGCTCCTTCAGATATCTTCATGTGGTAGATATTCCTACTGAACACAGGAGTTACCGCTTTCTTGTCTGAGATATACAAAGTGACTGTAGCTCGGGAACTACGGCTACCTGCTCTTTCATAAGAATCAAATGCAACCACTCCCAATTTATATGATTCAATATCAGATGCGAACTGATACGCTTTGTTTGTAAATATTATTCCAGTGTCCTGTTTAATGGAAAAGGCATCCTCCGGAGGATCGATTTTATATTGTACGTGGCCATAATCACCATGATCGAGATCAGTAGCTGTCACTGTGGTAATGATTATATTCTGTTTTAGATTACTACTCACCTTCACAGGATACACTAGATAACTGAACTTCGGTGCATTATCATTCTCATCAAGAACAAACACTTTCAACGAACCATACGAGATGTGAATGCCATCATATGCAGACAAATTGAGAATATATGACTGCTTCCTTTCAAAATCTAGTGGTTTTATGAGCGAAATTGTTCCTTGGTAATCATCAATCTCAAACATTGATTCGTTCTTTGGGGATGGTGGTTCCAGTTGATATCTAATATCAACCTTTGTGATGTCAGGATCCACTGCTGTCACATTAGCAACTAACGTGCCGATAAATGCTGATTCCCTAACAAATACTGGTTTTAGATCTTTGAACTGAGGTGGATTATCATTCTGGTCTTCAACTTCTATATGAATGTTGCTATCACTGTAACGTGTAGGATTTCCACCATCAGTTACCCTGATAACTAGATGATATTCTCTTTGTTGTTCAAAGTCAATATTCTTCATGACATAAAGATGTTTCAATATTGGATGGACATCAAATACGTTGTTATCATTCCCAGAAACAATATGAATACGTAATTTCCCTTCATCTATTTTATCCGCGTCACTCACATAAAAAAAATGAAGAATTGTAGGTTGGAAGTTTTTCTCATTTGTTTCTAAATATGGAAACTTGATGTGATGTGGTAAAATCATTGGTGCATTATCATTGATGTCAGTTAAGTTGAAGAATACAGACAAATATGATTCATGATACATTCCATTAATTTTCATGGTAGCGATAACACCCAACAAGAAAGCTGGATATTTTTCATAATCAACTGCTACACTGTTGTTTACAAAAATTTCGCCTGTTCTTTTTGTAATACCAAACGCATAATCTGGATTAGTTGTATCAACAATGCTGTAAGTAACAGATTGCTTATTTATTGCTTTGGCAATGACGAACCCGAGTGTGTGATTTTGAGGTGTATTCTCTGGTATGGTGAAAACCACTGATGAATTTAAGAACTTCAATGTTGCATTGTCTGGATTTCCAATAGTGATAAACACTTCAACAAAGTTGTGTTGTGGTGGGTTACCTGCATCCACTGCTTGTACATGTAGACGGTACTGTCCTGGGGTAAGATGCAATCGTCGAATTCGAATTTCACCAGTCATGTTATCAATACTAAATTCTAGACTGGCTGGAACAAATGAATATGTTACTTTCTGTTTTCCACCTTGATCTGCATCAGTAGCATGCACCAATAAAACAGGCTTGGAAATTTGAACCTCAGTAACAATTTTCTCATATACAGGTTTTAAAAATTTTGGAATACAATCATTCTGGTCTCTCACTTCCACTGTGACGTTAGCATAATCATTGGAATTGACATCAGTGTCACTTGCTTTTACTGTGAACATATATAAGTGTTGTCGTTCATAGTCCAATTGTTTCAATAGGTAGATTGCTCCAGTATCTGGATTCATCCCAAATGAGGGACTTACATTAATGTCTGGTATTGAATAAAATACTATTGCATTGCTTCCAAGATCTTTGTCCACAGCTTTCACACGATTAATGGTTTTATTTACTTTCATACCTTCATACGCAGGAAAATGGTAATGTTTTTGTGTAAATCGAGGCATCTCATCATTTTCATCATCAACAACAAGGGTGATGTTTTGAACTGCTCTGTGATATGGTGGACTAGTATTTCTAACTTCCACTGCGAAAACGTACTGATCTTTTTGTTCTCGATCTAATTTTAATAAAATCTGTAATTCACCAGTAGTTTTGTGAATTTTGATTATGTTCCTAAACTTGGGTGGCATTATGTGAAATTCAACTGCAGCATTAGGACCTTCATCAGGATCAGTAATAACAAACTTATGGATGACTGATGGTTGTGAATTCTCCATTATATGTAACTGTATACTCGGGCTATCAGAAAACACAGGTGGAAAATCATTGACATCATCAATCGATATCTTCACAATGCATGAATCATTACCGTATGGATGTACCACATTCTTCACTATTACATTCACAATAAAGCTGGCCTCTTTCTCCCTATCATGTTCTATATTCGTTCTTAAAATACCAGTTTTTGGGTCAAGATCAAATAATTCTTTTCCATCTATCAAATAATAAACAACTTCTTTGTACTCACTTTTTATATCATCATCCGTTGAATTTAATTGTATAATAAAGGAACCAACAGGCATGTTCTCCTGCACGTGTGCTTGATAAATATGTTTAGTGAACTTTGGTTTCTTGTTATTGACGTCCACAATGTCCACAATAAACTGCATGGTCGAGTTTAATGAAGGAGTCTTGACAATTGGGTCTCTTAATTCTATTGCGACTATTTGCAGATAATATCGTTGCATCTTGTATATATTTAAAACTTTTTTAATTGATAACTTCCCTGAATAAATATTTAAGTGGAATGTATCATTTTCATTTCCTGATATTATCTGGTATTTAACATTGGTATGTGTTTCGCCAGCATCTGGGTCTGTCGCTTGAATGTTTGATACAACCGTCCCAATTGGATCATCTTCATATACGTAAGAATAGTTTTCTGATCTAAACTTTGGTTTGTTGTCATTTACATCACGCACCGTCATAGAGACTGTAAACGAATTAGATAACCGTTCTGATATATTTATCGCAAGATCTGTTATTCGAATTTTTAGAACATATACACTAACCTTTTCTCTGTCAATTGCACCAGTGAAAATGATTTCTCTAGTTAATGGTGATATTTTTATGGGAGCATCATTTGGAGTTGTTTCGTTTAAGGTGTACATAAACATACCTTCCATTCCAAGGCCATCTTTATCAATAGCAGGTTTCAACTGGCCAAAAGTTTTATATGGTTCGAAGTCCTCTGAAATAGTGTACTCTTCTGGATTATTAGGATAAGAGGGCCGATAGTGGTTCTTTGGCATTACATAAACATTGAATATGATAGAGTCTTTGTAAAGAAGATCTCCATATTTTCCCTCAGCAGTCACATTCAGTTGGTAAAATGCATTTTTCTTGTGATAAAGTTTTGACGTGAGTTGGATTAGGCCAGTTGCTTTCAAAATTATAAATGGAAGGTGGTCATGCGCTTTCTTTTCAAGTCCATAGTTACCAATTTTTAAAGAGTTGTTATAATTAAATGGATGGGATATTGTCCCTTTGCTTGGCTGTTGCGATTCTGAGAGTACAACTTGAACACAATGATCTACAAATACAACCCTCTCTTTCCTCCGCACCATATATATAATGAGTTTCTGATAGTTAAACATTGCATCAGCACTACCAGTTTCCTCTACGCTAACAGTAGCTTCATAAACTGGCATCAAGGGATATCTGATTGGTACCTTTGTATACACAATACCACTGGTGGCATCTATATAAAATAAGGATAACGTCACATTTTCAGCTTTTGTTAATGCCATCAATTTATACATTATTGGCAGTGGTATTGCATCATTATCGGTAGCCTCAATTTGAGTTACTTGAGTGTCTTTTTCGGCATCATACACAAGGCATGCAAGGTATGGTACATTTTGGCTAAATTCCGGTGGGTGGTCATTTATATTAATAATCTTAATTTGGACAATAACATGGTTTATATTATGTGGTACTCCATTATCTGTTGCAGCAATTGTTATGTTGTAACTTTCCTCGTCTTTTTCACTATCAAATGATTTTCTGCTAGTTATAATACAAACAGTTTTTTCTCCATATGTACCTACCTTTGGTTCAATCTTGAACTTATCATGGTGGTTGATTAATGAGTATGTAAAAACACCATTGGTACCTGCATCAGCATCAGAAGCAATTACTTCTCCTACAAATGTGCCACCAGGCAATTCCTCTTGTAATTTAAATATATAGAAAGGTTTTTCAAATGTTGGTTTTTCATCATTGATATCCTCCACAACAATAGTAACCTTAACTTTACTCTTTTGTGGAGGAATGCCTTTGTCTAGGACAACAGCTCTGATATAATAATGATCTTTTATCTCCCTATCGAGAGATTTTCTTAAATACAATTCACCATCACTTGTTAACTGAAATGATTCTGCATCTTTACTCCGACTTAACTTAAAAAATATTTCACCATTTTGCATGGAGTCCACATCAGATGCACTAAATTTAATTATTAACTTGTTAACAATGACATTTTCTTTTACTCTGATTAAGTAAGTGTCATTATCAAAGAGTGGGGGATTATCATTCCTATCTAGTACACGAACCTGCATTTTTATAGCTGTGGACAATACAGGATCACCTGAATCCGATGCCCGCAAATAAATAATATAGGATATTGCTGCTTCATAATCAAGAGCACCTGTTGTGAATATTACACCGGTACTTCTGTTAATATTAAAAGGACCAGTTGTATTTAAAATTGTGTATGTGACATATCCATTTAAACCACTATCCGGATCAACTGTTTCACATTTATAAAATGCATAGCCAATAGGAACACCTTCAGCCACATCTATAAATTGACTTTTTACAACAAACCGCGGTTTATTATCATTGGTGTCATTTATTATGATGGATACAGTTGTATTACTCTTCAACGACGGATTCAAAACATCGGTTGCCACCACAATGAGCCTAAAACTAGAATGCTTTTCATAGTCTATTCGTTTATCAGCCATAATTAAACCATTTGTATTTACACTAAAAATTTGCTCTACATTACCACTTGGTATGGTATAAGAGATAAACATAACACTGTTGGAATCCTTTCTGTTTGCAGCAACATTACCTATAATAAATTTTACATTGTTATTTTCTTCCACTTGAAACACATACTTTTGATGGCTAAACCAAGGAGGGCTGGTACTTGAGGGTAAAACATTTAGTTGCACTTGTGCAGTATTCTCTCCTGATAATCCACCATAGTCCTTGACTGATACTGTAAAGACATAAGTCTTTTGAAGTTTTAAATTATGTTTTAAAATAATACCACCAGTGTTGGCATCAATGGAAAACGTATCATCTGTGAAACTTGCAGAATAAATAATTTTTGCATTAATACCTTCATCCATATCAACAGCAGTAACATATGCAGCTATTTTACTAACTGGAAAGTTCACATGTACAGACATATTGTAAAATGATTGGTTAAATCTTGGCCTACAATCATTTACATCTGTCACAAGTACTACAACATTGACAACACCTTGTCGGCCACCACCATCAGTGGCAACAACTTGTAGTTCATATTGCTTAATATTCTCTCTGTCAAACATATTCTGTGAAGTAATAACACCATATTGAGGATTAATATTAAAATGAGATGTTCTTTTCAAAGTGTATCTCATATCCGATGATCCAATTATATCTTTATCCAATGCTGTCACTTGTCCTAACAGAAATGAACAAAAACATCAAACCAAATGAAAAAATAACAAAGGGAATGCCTTTAAACATATGCACTTATCTTTGCAAGTAAAACCAACATTGCTGGATGTTAGAGGCAATAAAATATTTATTATTTGCCGACCAAATTAGAAAATGCTGGCAAATTGCAGATTTTAGTATAGACCTGCATACATAAATTTGACATAATTTGACACTTGTTTTATAGGCTGTGTCAATACAATTTCAAGTAGATATACCTAGGGTTTTCTGGTTACTGTTATTACTGAGTTTGAGATAGTCACATGTCACATGTCTACCATTTATAAAAGGAGTAAACCAAAATATGAGATGGGAGTACAAGATGAAATTCACCTGAAACATCTGTTTTTATTTTACCGTTATGAGCTTTTGCTAAAGCACATGAGAACCCCCCCCCCCCCCCCAACATGGTTGTTACGCCTAATTTATTGTGATACAGATATAATATATACTATACGATGTGATGTAATCACACAGCCTTGTAACTGTGACTGACCTTGTCTTGTATCAAGGTTGTGCAAAAGAATTACGTCATGAAAATTAACATGGTTTAACAGGATACTCACCAATGACACTGCCAACAGCATTATTTTCTGTAATGTTAAACACAAACACACTGGACGTAAAATATGGATCATTATCATTAGCATCAAGTACAGAAATGTTTACAATACAGTTACCAGAGAGTATCTGTGGTTTCCCATGATCCTGTGCTGAAATATTTAAAATAACGTTTGTTACTTGTTCCCGATCAATTTTCTTTATTAAAGAGATAACACCAGTGTTCTCATTTAAATAAAACCATCCACTGCTTGAAGCATTAATAATCTTGTACAACAGCCGCTTATTGTCTCCAAGGTCTAAATCAGTAGCAACAACTTCCCCCACTATATAGTTAACAGTTTCTGACTCATTTACATATCTGACATAAACCTGTTTTGAAAAATGAGGGGCATTGTCATTAACGTCACCAACATTTAACATAATATTTTTGTCTGTGTGTAAGGATGGAGATCCATTGTCGACAGCATGAGCACGGAGGATAAACTGTGGTGTTTCTTCTCTATCTATTGTTTTAATTACATATAGAGAATAATGAGAGTTCTCATGACGGAGTTCAAAATAATCATTTGCATTCCTCAAAGTTAATTTAACTTGATTATTTGTAGAATCCATATCATCATCTGATACTTCAAGAATGGCAATTTTTGTGCCAACCTTTTCACCCTCAAGAACATTATAGGGGCCAGTAAAAATGTATGTGACTTTGATTTTTGGTTTATTATCATTGTAGTCTAAAACAGTAACAACTATCTCAGTGGATGACAACTTTGGGGGGACACCTTTGTCAGTAGCAATAGCTACAAGGTTGTAGTGAGAACGAGTTTCAGCATCAAGTCTATCGTGAACGATTATGGCTCCTGTTTGAGGGTGTATTGAAAACATATCATTCTTGATTATCGAATACTTAATATCGCCATTTAAACCTTTATCTGCATCAGAAGCATGTACAGTGGTAATTATTTGACCAATTGAAGCATTCTCTTTTATACTTACATGGTACACACTTTTTGGGAAAATTGGTGCATTATCATTTACATCACCGACAGTAACATTAATGAGCATGTAATTACAGAAGAGTGTTTGTTTATCACATGCTGACACATTCAATATTATATTATCTCCTTGTGTTTCCCTATCTAATGATGAGGTAACAATAAGTGCTAATTCTTCTGTACTTTGTTTAGTGGTTGCATCAATTTTAAAGTTTTTGTCATGATCACCAGAAACAATACTATACACAGTTTCAGCATTTGTGCCGACATCATGATCCACTGCAGGTTTTAATTTAATTTTCTCTTTCAATCCAATATCCTCTTTAATGACAATTGGTAAAACATTACTTTGAAATTTTGGTGCATTATCATTTACATCATTAATATAAACTCTCACAATGAAATAAGTTGTTGTGTCCAACACTACAATAAACATAAAACCTGACTTTTTCTCAGATTCGGTTAAATTTTCCCGATCAAAAACTCTTTTTGTAAACACCACAGTATTTTTGTCCACATAGAATTCGCTTGCTCCACTAACCTGCTCCACCTGAGTTGGTTTGGTCTTTTGAAGTTGACCAACTTTTGTCCCAACAGGTTCTTCTTCTGCAACATAAAAGTCTATTTGTTTTTTTGACTGAGCTTGCAGTATGAACATGAAAATTACAAAGCAAGATATGATCTTGAAACATTTCTCCATCATACTTCAACCCAGAGATCATTTTTAGCATTTCATTTAAATCTTCATTTTATACTTTTATAATTTTACTTTCTAAGATCATTTCTAAAATCAATGCAAATAAAAGATTAAAGCCGATTACAGAACAGCATGCCAAATCCTATAACAGTACTTAACAAAACTTTAATTAGTTTTGTATGTTGGTAGAACACTGAGTAACATGTAAAGCAACTGTGCATAGGACATAAAAACTATTGTATCATGACTAAATGTAGTATAACATTAATTATTTGCTGATCTTATAACATAAGTCTCTAATCCATATGTGTAAATTAAATATATGCTACAAGTGACACTTTAAAGCTCTTAAAATATATATGTTTAAAAATGTTAAGTTGTTTGAGTTATGTAAAAAGATCTCTACATCTTGCAATGTTATGGTGTCACTTCTACATCTTGAATGTTATGGTGTCACTTCTACATCTTGAATGTTTTACAGTTAGAAAGCTTGGTATTATAATTATTTAATTTGTAACTTTTGATTGTGAGAATATGCAGCAAGTTCATCTAAATCAATCAAAAACAAAATAATCAATCAAAAATAAAATAATCACCAGTTGATCTCAGGGTTATTTATTTTTTATTTTAAATCTTGTTTCACATTATATGTAACTATGAAAATTGCAATAAAATGGCTGGACACAAAATTATCAATAGAGAGCTGGAGATTGTTCCTCATAACACTCTCCATCCTACTGGCACATTGTTTATAATAAAAGGCACAATTAAGGAAAAAGTATGCATATCTACAAGGTCCTATAAATTTCAAAGTCTGTGTGCAGCTGTGTTATAATTGCTTTAATATATATAATTCAGTGATATTTTCTCTCCTCCACAGAGATGTATAATAATATCAAGAGTTAAAATACATGGTTCAAAGTAATTAAAACAACCTGATAACAATATTATTAAATGGAGATCTAGTACACAAGAACAGTGGGTAGACTGAAAAAATTAAAGTTATTTTTTACAATAAAATTTAGAAATTTGAGCATTATGAGAGTATAATGGACAATGATTAATTAAGATCTGACAAAATAGAATAATTATCATTGAAAAATCTATAAGCAAAGGTACAAATGACCTTGTGTTTTAATTTGTTTACATAATTAACCTAGTTAACTTGAGTAATGTGATGCTTTATGTAAATAAATACAACAAATATGTTCTTAATGTAAAGACTTGTGAATAAACACACTGTTTCTTTAAAAAGTTCTGAAACAGAAGAAAGAGGATAAAATCTAAAGAAAATTATAATCCTATCACTCTCCTCCACAATGATGTATGACAACTATTTAAATACTTACTTGTTCTCATGGTGGACATTCTTACTATGCACAAAAAAATGTCTTAAACATGAAAAAATCTCATCAGAAATAGCTTTGCACCATTCCATAATCAAAATCCTGGACAAATACAGGACAGTTTTACTATAAAAATACAGGAATAAATCTAGGACAGTTTTACTACAAAAATCCAGGACATTCCAGTACTTTCCAGGATTTGTAATTTAAAAAAATAATTTAGCACCCGTAGATTAGAAGATATACTCTGTGAAATAAGATTTATGGCTGTATTAGGTGTGGTTTTGAACTGTGAGATTTAGCCATCATAGACAACAAACTTCATTCAGAAACAATGCTTTAATACCTGAAAATGTAAAAAAGTATATACAAACATATTAACTTTATATGGTTTACTGTTTTACTGTTAAAGTTGTCAAATGAAAAAAAAATAGAGGAATACTAAGCTTATATATCATTCACAAGATAATAATTTTTTAAAGGGAAAACATTGTGTGACAATAATATTCACATATGCACCAATCAATTAGTTTCTTTATTTTCATCTTCATCTTCTTCCTGTTCAATAGTCAAATATGCAAGTTTAATATTCTTCTTCCCCAGACACAAAGAAATATTCACGTTCACTCACTAAACCTCCAAAGGAACACATGTAGTTCTACCATTTTCATCATTTATGTGTTCATATATGCTATGTTTCATTGTTTTTGTACCATAGGTACTCAAAAAATATATTTTTCATAAATTACTGCTAAATCTTAACAGTATTGGAAAGAAAGGTGTAATTGTTCCTCATAAGATTTTAGCTCCCAAATCTGTATAGAAATTATTTTCTTCCACAACACCACTCTTTACAAATGATACCCAATTCTAAGCAACAATGAAAATCTAGTAAACTGTGCAGCTTCAAAAGATTCAAACATATTTAAAATACTTGTCAAAAAGGTTTCCAAAGTACAATTCTTAATATTCTTTGCTAATCAAACATATTTGCTCATCATTGATGAACAGTTAGAAACAGCTAACATCTAAATAATCATACTTAATTCATCTACTAATTGGGAAAACAAAATATTTATCATAAATTACACATCTAGCAACTGGTATAGTCTACATTTAAATTACTCTTACAGGCCAGGAATTTTATTGTTTATACAAATTCAGCATTTTGTAAACAAGGAAAATTATTTTCCATTTACATAGTTAGCATTCAGGCAAATGACCATTTGTGTAAATAATTTATTTCTGAAACATTGGTTAACATTGGTCTCTTACTTTTTGTTTCAAAAACAGTGTTGACTATAATGCTCACTCATTAGCTATCTGGCAACCAACAAAAACAGTATTTAACATGACTACCATATTGTATGTTGCAAATGTGTAAATTACAAACTGGATGTCTGGCCCAAGTTAGTCATATGAACAAATAAAATGATATAATATTTGCTTTGCATGAGCAAAAAAAACATATTCAACTGGTCATAAAGCACATACTACTATTTATAACAAATCATACAGTTGGAGCAAAAATACTTTAAAATCTCTCCATCACTGGTCTCTAATATTTTTCCATGTGCTGACAATTTCTATGATATTCATAGGAAGAAAGGAGAATGGTTTACCATGTATCACTATTTCTATACACCGTTAGTTTGAAATAAATAGCTAATAAGAAAAATAGTGCCACTCTCCAGGGCCAGCGACACGGTTTTTAAAGTGAGGGGGCCAAGTGAAAAGTGCAGGGGCCAAAACCTTAAATTTTGAAAATTGAACGCACTTTTAAAGACTTTCGCTGCTTTTCTCTGAAAAGTGGGGGGCCAAGGCCCCCTCGGCCCCCCTGTGTCATGGGCCCTGCTCTAATAAAGCTCTGCCTGCTTGCTCTTTGAAAGGTTGTTTCAAGATGGTTGACAAAAGAGTGGATGTTATGAAAAGCATTATTTATTGTACTTTTTCTGCAAAATAGACAATTTCCAATATTCCTATATTTTTTCAAGTGGAAGAACACAGGTAAACAAAATATTTTTTAGTGACGAAATTCCACAGGTAAACAAAATATTTTTTAGTGATGAAATTCCACAGGTAAACAAAATATTGTTTATGCAACTAAGATTTCATATAAACGATGCATAAACATTTGTATTCAATGATTTACCAATTAAATGAAACATCCAATCAGAAATATTGTTGTGTTATTATATGTTTAGGCTAAGAGTAAACACATAAAGTGCAATTTTAATAAGTATTGTAAACAGAAACATGAGGGGCACTCCATATGAAAGGGAACCAGTGCCACAAGTGTACTTTTATTTTATGGTAAAATCAAATATTGAAACTAGTGAAACATTACAGTTTTTATTTATGCCCCTTATATTTATTTCCATGTACCAAATATTCATGCAACTTTCATTTCGCCTATCTGTGCCCCTTTAATTTTGAAACATATGCCTTTTGAAATGTTTTCTTTATACTTCATATTATTGTTATTAAATTAAAGTAAGAATAAACTGTATAAACTATTATTAAAAAAACAGCTTAATACTGTATAATTTTTTTAATAATTTTTGCACACATCACACAAAAATATTAATGGTGTGCAAAATTTAAACACAAAATGCTACAAATAAGTAAATTCGTGTTTTATGTGACAAAGAGAAATCTTCTAAAAACTCATACTTACTTCATATTTAAAAAAAGATACAAAAACCAAACAATGCTAAGGAAAAACTATTTAAACACTTTTTGAGTTCATAAAATTCTAGAAAAAATTCAAAATAATTTAATTAGCAACAAAATAGAATAAAATGACAATAAAATGGTAATATGCAAACGAGGATAACTCACAAAAACACATACTTAATATGAGGATAACTCACAAAAATTCATGCTTAAAATGAGGATAACTCAC
>JANTOQ010240254.1:0-13555 GCA_027564595.1 Bythotiara depressa | reverse complement strand
CGATAATTTGTGACTATCTGAGAAGAATAGATGTATACAAGAATAGCTGAATACATGCTGCAAATATCTTGTTTTTCCTGCCACTAATAAGCGCACGCGGCTATATCCGGATATAAGCGCATGCGCTTATAGCTGGGGGGGGGGGAGCTTATATGCGAGGTAATAGGGTAAGTAAAACGATTCACCCACCTCTGCTAAGTTTGTGCTGAGTCAGCAGAAGATTGCTGTTGATTTATTAACATTTTTCTTATGCTGAGTAATTCTAGCCTGTAAATGTGGCCAAGGAAAACAAACATAGACGAGGAGGAGATCCAGATTAACAATGTGAATAGAGTCCTGAGGTACCATGAAAAAACGCCTGAGGTACCATGAAAAAACGCCTGAGGTACCATGAAAAAACGCACAGATTCTAGTTCTTCGCATCAATCTAAGAAATCAATACAATGTCCTCTCGGCTAACTGGATCTTTCGTCAAGTGTGAAATTGAGAGAAGGATGGGTGGCGCGGCAGAGAAAACTGACATTTAATAAATAGTAATGGATATAAAAGTTAATACAAATATAAAAAATACAATTTTATTTTCTACTTGGCAGCCATGGCCATTTTCCTTACAACACATCTAATTTTACCTGAAAAGCTACAAAAGGTATTCACGATTTTAAGCCCTTAAACGTTTAACGCCTAAACATACCTCCTGGTTATGTTCAACCATCCATTGGAAACCTTTATAATTTTATGAGCAACCAGGGTGTCCTACCAGCTTTTACCGAATTTATTTAACATTGTATTTCCAATAATTTACCCCCTGGAAAAAGCAAAACAGCAAAGAAATGACCAATTATTTTATTCCTTTCCGGGGACACTATGTATTAAAGGGTTAATTTAGCTTGCTCCTTGATTTATGAAAGGTTTTCAAAAAATACTTTCATAATAAATTGTTCTAACTAATGTGGAATGTGGTGTTGAATGTCATTTACGTGTCAGTATTTACTGAGTAGTTACTAACGTAAATCTCACAAGTTGAGTTTTTTATATTCAATGTCAACAAATTTGGTTATCATGATTAAAATAACATACTTTAAGATTCATCCACCGCTTTTCCGACCCAGCTTTTCTAAGGCAATCAAAAACTGCTATCCATTTGTCAGGGTATAACTTTTATGGCACCTATAGTCTAAATTTTACTCATGTAGTAAATTATTTTTTTACATTTCCATATTGGATTTAGATACGTTGTGTTTAGCTTCAGATTATATTTCTTTGTTTGGTTTTATTGATTTAGAAAGATGTTTTCAACTACAAGTTCTGTTCTTGAAGTTTAGAATTTTATTCTAGATCAGCTTCATAAAAAGAGTCGCGTCAGTGCTGTGCTAATTGACCTCAAAAAGGCCTTTGATACAGTTGGCCATCAAAGTTTGATAAAAACTCTGGTGCTTTGGCATTGACTTTGACTTTCGTGGCACTTCTCCTTTTGGTTTGTACGTTTCGGATAGAAAACAACTTACTCTCATATACAATTCAGAGAGGTTACAAGAGGTTGTTTATTATATACCACAATGTTCAGTCGTATGAGCCTACGTTTCCCGCCTACATAAATTATTTAATTGCGAAAATGAATTATTCATATTCTCATCTTTACGCAGATTATCCAATTATTATTCGGACATAAAAAACTTGGATACCGTCATTGCATAATCTTGAATAAGAGCTGACAGATGTTGATAGATGGCTTAACCAAAACAAAACTACTATTAACACTAAGAAGACAGAGTGTATTTTCTTTGCTAACAAAAAAAAACACTAAAATAACTTGACAATAAAACTGCCAGGGACATGGGCATTCTGCTTGAGCGTAAGGATAAAGTAAAATGTCTGGGAGTTATTTTTTATCAGAATTTGCAATGTTACTACCAGATTAAAAACATTAAGCAAAAAGTATATTTAAAACAATCCAAAATAAAGTCCATTGTTTCTTGTTTAAGGATACTGTATACGCTCGTTCTCGATTTTTTTTTAGACAATTTGAAAGTTCTAGTGATATATAACATTTATTTGAAATAAGAAATAAAAAGTTTAACTTGGAAAGGGGGAAACGGAGGATGATTTATTTTTCCTTTATATTCCGATCTAATTGTTGTTTAAAAAAAAAAACTTTCAATCTAATTGTATTGTATGGTTTTATTTAACAAAAGCAATCATGTTCACAATAACCAATTTTAAAGATTACTGCTTCTGTAAATTTATTTCTCTTTAAATAATTTTCTTTCTTCCAACTGGTTAAAGAATTGTGAGTTTGCTAAATTACGTGCCTTGCGTGCTAAACTTTTGTGTCCTCGTGCTTACGTGCCCCCGTGCTTTATGTGTCCCCGTACTTTACATGCCCCCCCCCACGTGCTTAAGAGTCTCCGTACTTTACGTGCCCTCGTGCTTGCGTATCCCCGTACTTTACGTGTCCCCGTACTTTACGTGTCCTCGTACTTTACGTGCCAACGTGCTTAAGTGTCCTTGTCTTTACGTGTCTTGCGCATCCTTGTGCTTCCGTGCCATATATATTTTGTTTTTTAGGTCGCTAACTTAAACTACCTCAAACTTGACCGGTCCCAGTTTGTTAATTAAAACAATATAATTTCAATTTCACCATGACCATCAATGATTTCATGACATCAATGTGGTGTTTTGTGAAACCTCTTTCCGGTATTACGAGCCTGAATCTTCTTTGTCATGTACTTAAATTCTTTATTAGACCCATTGATAACTTGATGGTGTTATCTCAGATTTTGAAACACCACCTCCCGTTGGTCGTAGGAATTTCAACTTGGTCAGTTGGTTAACAAAATAATCTCAATAATTTCAGATGTAATTTCAATAATCAAACTCATTGTCCACGTTATGATGAGGTTATAAAAGATTTATTTAAACAGCTTGCCTATAGTTATAAGTACTTCAAACTTAGATTGGTGGTTACTTAACCCTTCGACTCCGAAGCATTTTTTAAAAAGGAGACATTTTCACCAGTTTTAATGAAATGGCTGAGCGAGCACTCTTATCAATGACGTCAGGATAGCTTTTTAGAAAATCACCTTCTGATATTCGTACAACTATGAAAATATTACGTAAATGAATGAACATTTATCTTTAATAAAATTATCGACGTAGCCCATCGCTGAGATCACGAAAAAGCCAACCCATGTTAGTCATATTCCATAAGACCCAGTACCGAGTTTTCTTTTCTTATTTATTTTTCGGACATTTACGGGAGCAAACTCGATACAGGATCTTATAGCCAACCAGTGTCAAAACCGCTCCGACATTTGCACGATTTTCTGTGCAAAATGCCGGATTTCCCTTGTTCCCAGGGTACAGTTTTACAGTTTTCTGAGCCGAAAGTTGCCGGACAAGTAGTTTGTTGATAAGATAAAAATGGCGAAAGAGGTGATGTCGTATATAGTTGGTGGGTATATTTTATGTGGCTAGCCTTTGTAATTTCAAGGCATGTAGCATGTCAATTGTTTCTAGGAGGGGCCACGAGCGAAGTCCTAATTGGCATTTAAAGCACCCATTTGTACTACGAAAGCTCTCCCCATTTTCAATTTTTCATTTTTTTTACCCCCTGCTTGATCTATCTTTATTACCCTTCTTAAATACTTTGAGACCCTTTGTAACACGTAGTAGAATGTTTTCCCTAGCTCCCTAGTTAGTTTGTTGTAATTTAGAGCTAGCTAAGTACCTCAAACATTGCGTTTTTGAAGTAAAACGTAGCTAAAAACAATACCACCATTTATTTCGATTTTTTTTTGCTATCCACCCTTATGTAAATGTTGTGAGAGCATTTGTTCTAGTGAGTAGAAGGTCTCTCCTAGCTTCCTGGTAAATTTTGTATTATTTGGAGCTACCTAGGTACCTCAAAGTTGGTGTTATTCAAACTTTTTTTTTTTTACTTTGTTCTTCTAAATTATGATTTTTTCCACTGTAATTCTTTAGTAGAGCTACACTGACAGTTAGTACTTATTGTGTAGATGTAGAAAACATTTGTTCGCAAACTTTTGTTCACAAACTTTTAACATTATTTTTGAGACTTGTATAACACGACAAAACGTTGAAAATGTATCACTAAATGTTGATATTTTAGCCAACCTTTTGCTTAAACTTTTGTAGTTTTTCCATGACTGTGTTTAAAGCATACTTTTCGCATCTAGTATCAATGTGTATCTGTAATTTCTAACCATTTAGACCAACCTAACTACCCAAAATGAGTGTATTTGAAGGAAATAGTATGCGAAATGTTGACATTTCAGCTCCAATTCACTTATCGCATAAACATTTCTTAGCTTGTGAGTTAGTAACGTGTATGTGTCTTTTAAAAATATTTAGAGCTAGGTGACTAGTGTTTTGGTACTGTTTTTTAGGGAAAAGCTAGCTACCTAAGTTGCTATTGTTTTCGCACATGTAATTTTGTTTTATAACTACAGTAGCTAGCTGATACTATTGTAGAGATCCAGAAAAAGTTGGTTCACAAACTTTAAAAGTATTTTTGTAACTTAAATTATACCCCGATACGTTGTTTACGTGTTGCATATATTGTACATGTGTCACTGTTGACACTTACTGTATGTACTTATACTTGAGAATATTTACATGAAAACCCGGCAACAATGAGCTTCTGGCAGAAGTGATACCCCCACCTTTGAGTGGATAGTACGAGCAGGTCTGACATGCTCGGGGGACCGAAAATGCCTTGTATGTACGGCTGCCTATTATTACCTTATGTTATTATTATGTGCAATAAATGGTCTTTTCCAAGTAAATACAAGACATGTGGAGAAATGCGAAACTACAATCATTTTCATGACTCGCCAAACAATCTTTCAGCTTCTGGTCTCTGACTCGTAAATATGTAAGCAAGCAAGCAAGCAAGCAAGTAACTAATTAAGTATTCTTGCCACATAAAAAACAATGCAAAAAAATAATACAAATATTATAAAAATATATCAATTCGAATATTTAAAGATAATATTATTCTCATACTTGTGTGGCCGGCAGAGAATATTAAAGGGCCGATATGTCCCTATTTCCATAATGTCCCTTCTATGAGAGGTTATTGTATGCATATATTTTGGTTAGAATGTTAATAGTAAAGATAAATCCTCTTTTTTATGCATATTTATAAAATATTGATCCTTAGCTTAATACAATGCTTAAAAATATGGGAAGTTTTTAATAATTTTAAATCAGAACTGCGGCTGTTCCAATGTGGGTCCTATGTTTAAATATGTATATATATCAGACATATAGACTGCTGGGGAAAGATCATTGCCAAACTTGTATATAATCACACAAAAACACTGATTAAATCTTTCTGCTGCTGGTAACCAATTTATGTTTTTGAATTCACTTACACCAATGTGTTTGTATGAGAGCATTGCAAAGGGTTCTTTCTACGTAATTCTAAAATTCTAAAAATGATTATTTTCTTTAGAGACGTTTGAGTCTACTATTTATTTTATTTAGTACTTTAGAAGCCAGGGATTCACTGGAAAGACAATTATATATCTAATATACATCCTAGATAGATATGTTACACTTGTGTTTTGTTTAATTTTAATCTTTGTGTCTAATGTCTTAACTCATCTAAAGTTTTCAATCTCTTTCTTATTATTATTCCGAAAACTATTGATTTGTTTTGGATTTATCTACCATGTTTTTTTGTTTTTTATGGGGATACGGCACTGATTCACCGGCAACCGGAATAATATTTATTAGTTGAGCGGTTTTAGATTCGGAAGACAGTTTGTCGTTAGTAAGGCAGGCGTTCGTCCGATTAGCAATAGGCGGTCTTAACTAGCGACTGATGGCATAAAGTCTAAGCCCATGTAGGGTAACAAATTTTGTCAGTTGGTTGAATAAGACATTGGAACTATTTCATCATACAATTATTTTTAAGAAAGTTATTTAGCGTACGGCGCTTCTTGTTTTTTTAAAAATTTTCCAAGAAGAAATGTTTGACACAAAATCTTCGCGAAATATTTGTGTTTCGTTAGAAGAAACTTTCTGATATGGTCTAAGAATCTCGTTTCCTCAGTTATGGTATGGTTGCCTTTCAATAGATTTATTATGATTACGTAGGTATTGTACAGAAGCGTAAGTAAATTCCACTTCAAAAAGGTAATCTTTTCCTTCTTGTCATCTTTGGAGAGTACGTGCTACTTTACTTTACCAGAACTATTATTATTATATTATTTAATTTATTACGAACTATGGAGGCACGTAATCACTAGAGCACGTAAAGCACGCAAGGCACGTAAAGCACAAGGCCACGTAAAGCACGGGGGCACGTAAGCACGTGGGCACACAAAGCACGTAAAGCTCGAGGGTACGAAATTGAGCAAGCTCAAGAATTTTCCCATTTAATTAACGCATGACTTTATTACTTCAAATAACAAAAGTATTAGAATGATAAAATGAGTATACTGGTCTTTTGTTAAATCGTGTAAATATATTTTGTTTTTAGTTAAACTACGAACGCAACATAAAACGTATGCTAATTCGTAACAATAGATTTTTCATTCTTGGTCAAACTTAAAAATGCTCAAAATTAATTTCACTGGATGCTTTTGAAGCCATGTTCTTTCCATTCTCTTGCATTGCTCATCCTTTGCTGTAAAGGCGTTGTTTCGTGAAGTAAATAAATTTTGGAATTATCAAGAATCTTTTCCGTCGCTGTTTTGTAAGTTTGGATCTATACTTTCTTTATTCATCACAGTTACTGTGGTGATGTGCCTGCCTCTATTTCTGTGCTAAAACATTCGAGAAATTGGCCAAAAACTGCCGTTTTACATGTCGCTCACCTGTGGGGGTCAAGTGAAGTCTTTATCTCAAAATATATTACTGACCTTGGAGTGAAGTTAATTTTTATCAGTAGTAGGAAGGCGTAGCTACCTAACACAGTCGAAGTCCTGTGAAAATAGAGTGATCTTTTACCAGAAATAGCCTCACTTTTAAGAGGTTAGTTAGCTAAACGTTTTCGCTATCGAAACGCTTTTATTTCTCTATGTTATCCTTTTTTTATATCACCTTAGATTATTGTAGTAGTGAGAGCAACATGTGAGCTAGCTCCCTGGAAAATTTCGTAAAATTTGGAGCTAGCTAACCTACAGAAATATAGAACCCTCTATGGCCATTTCTTTTACCCCCTGGTGAACTATCTTGTCCCTTCTTAAATACCAGGGGACCCTTTGTAACGTAGTAGAATGTTTCCCCTAGCCCCCTGGTTAATGTGGTATAATTTTGAGCTAGTTAAGTACCTCATAGCGTTCTGAAGTAAAAACCTAGCTAACTTCTATCAGAATTTATATTGTGTTTTTTTTAGCTATCTTTACCCGGTGTAAATATTGTGAGAGCCATTGTTGTAGTGAGTAGAAGGTCCCTCCCAGCTCCCTTGAATCATTTGGAGCTAGCTAAGTACCTCAAAGTTAGTATTATTGAAGTGCATAGCTAGCTTGTGTTGTTTCTTTTACTTTATTCTTCTAAATTATGACTTTTTGCGACTGTAATTTTTTAGTAGAGCTACACTGGCAGCTAGTACCTATAGTGTAGACGTAGAAAAAATTTGTTCGCAAACTTTAAAATTATTTTTGAGACTTAACGACGAAACTTTGAAAATGTATCACGAAATGTTGACATTTTAGCCAAAACACCCTTTTTCCTTAAACATTTATATTTTTTGCCACGACTGTGCCCAAAGCACACGTATCTTTCGCATATAGTATCAATGTGTATGTATAATTTCTAACCATTCAGAGCTACCTAACTACCCCAAAAGAATGTTTTTGAAGGAAATAGTATGCGATTTGGTGACATTTTAGCTATAATTCACTTATGGCAAAAACGTTTCTATTTTTAAGTTACGACTGAGTAGTAACTTTTAAAAATATTTAGAGCTAGCTGACTAGTGTTTTGGTACTGTTTTTTAGGGAAAGGCTAGCTACCCAAGTCGTTATTGTTTTGTAAAGGTTTTGGCTTAATTACTGACTTTTTTGCATAGTAATTTTGTTTATATCTACAGTAGCTAGCTACTATTGTAGAGATGCAGAAAAAGTTGGTTCGTAAACTTTAAAATTATTTTTGTATTTAAATTATACCCTGAAAGGTTGTTTACATGTTGCGTATATTGTACTTATATCACTGTTGACACTTGCTGTATGTACTTATACTTGTGAATATTGACATGAAAATTCGACTACAACGAGCTTCAGGCAGAAGTGATACCCCCACCTTTGAATGGACAGTACGAGCAGTTCCTGACATGCTCGGGGGACTGAAAATACCTTGCATGTACGCCTTACTTATTATTACCTTATGTTATTATTATGTGCAATAAATGACATTTTCCAAGTAAATATGATATAATTGCAAAGTGTGAAATGATTTTGAGATTCCCGAATACAAGAGAAGTATATATATATTATTATAATTAACTGTCAAAAATTACTTTACTCATTCATTGTACAACATTCGTGACAAACTTAAAGTCATGCTTGAGAGAAACATTATCCCTCTGATATTTTTATCTGTATCGAAATTTTAGATGTAGCTTTTTTTTGTATATTTGCAGATATAAATTTTTCTCAAACAGTTTAGGGCTTGAGTGTGCAAATTAAACAACATGAAAGAACACTACTGTATAATACATGGTCCTTCGCTTTGTTTATCTGTCCTCTATTTATTTTGTATACAAATTGTTTATTCCCTTTCCTCTAACCTAGGGCATCAGACAAACCCAGCCTGACTCATGCTTAGAAATATATATTCTTTCCATTGTCCATTAGATTCTAAAAGAAAACTTGCAATTTGCTTACAACTTGTTCGGTTTCAAAGCCGCCCGGATTTCCTGTTTATTTTTGTAATGTAAACTTATATACACTATTCTTTAGAGTAATACACTGTATTATTTGAAATGCCTAGCTTAATATTTCAGGTGCTAAATTATTTTTAAATTTGAAAATTTCAGTAGCTAATACCTGTAGATTTCGTTGATGAATAGCCACATAGTTATTTTTGATAACAATTCACAAAAAGTTGTTTTGTTATCATTGCATAATAACCGTAAAGAACGTTCGTGTATTCTGTTTATTCTAATTTTCTACAGTGAAACATCCATGTAAGTGGACAATAAGATAATTGCGAGTAAATAATGGCGTTCAAAATTAACTTCTTTTGATTGAAATCCATGTAATTACAAATCCTTGCGAGTGCATTTAGTTTTTGACTAGCATTTTTACAAAGCTTAGATACATTTAAGTCAAAGCTTAATTTGTTATCAATTATACTATTCCTAGTAGTTTTTCAGAAGAGCTGTTAGTAATTATTGTGTTGTTTAAATTAATTGGGACAGGGTCTGTAACACTTAGTAAAAGATGACATTTTTCAGGGTTCGCTTTCATGGCATTATTCCCAAAAGCATTCAAATAGATTTAACGATACATTTTCAAGCTTATGAATAATTTGCTCTATGGTTTTATCACATGTGTAAGGAGTGGTATCATCAGCATAATTAGTGAAATATGTTTCATTTGTTATGAGAAATAAGTCGCATATATAAATGTTAAATAATAAGGGGCCGAGAATAGAGCCTTGCAGAACACCTGAAATTGTTTTTTTCAAAGGCTATAGCTACTATTTTTCTTGACTCTTTTGCTACGATTTGTAAGATAGGATTACATTAGTTTTAAGGAGGGCATGTCAAAGCCCTAAGCATATAATTTCGCAGTTAGCAAATAGTGTGAGAGGCAGTCAAAAGCCTTACAGAGATCGGTAAGAATTGTTCCACATAAAGCGCCTTTGACTAGAGATACCTTGCATTTTTCAATCATTGACAATAAACAATATTGTGTATAGCCTTTTCGGAAACCACATTGGAATTTAGATAGCATCTTTTGTAAATAAATTAATATTTGTTGAAATAATGATTTTTCATATATATTGGATAAATTACGTAGGATTCTAATAGATCTGTAATTAGTTTTGGAAGACCTGCAATCTTTTTTTAAAATAAGAATTATTATATATATTTAGATTGCGTTTGGGAAAATCTCTCAAACTCATCAGCCTTGTAGACATCTTTTAAATCATAATTCCAGGTAGCCGGTATTCGTATTATCCGGCTGTATTATAATGGTTTGCTAGCGGATAGCGGAGGCTACTAAATTACTAATTCCCTTAAACGTAGGGAGATGTTTCAAATATTCGTATTCGTTCACAGACATTAGCCATTCATAGTCCATGGAGCATTTCCAGTCACGTTGTCAATCCATATCTCACATTATTATTATTATTATTATTATTATTATTATTATTATTATTATTATTATTTTATTCAGAGTTAACATATTAGATTAAACACACTTTAAAAAAACCCTGAAAAAAACAACTTTGGATAAAACTTGGACAAATACGTTCATAAAACAGACAGCATGGTACAACATATAAATTCGAAGCTCCCATTATCCGTTACCCAAACCACATTGCCATATTTCAGATCCCAATTCTCCTATTTGAAACACATTTACAGAGTTGTAGCACAGTGGTAGAGACTTGGACTCACAATCCAGAAGAGGCGAGTTTAGGTCCCATACCATTTAGCTTAATAATTCAACAGAAAAATAATGACGTTGACTGCAACACAACATCACGTGATAATCAGCTCTAAGTGGCTATTTCTTTTAAATCCGATGAATGATCCATGCTCAACAGTTACTTCATGCTTTAATATATTTCATGATATAGTTAATCATTATGTCATAGGTTATGTACAGTTGGAGATATATTTCTTAATCCTTTTAGTGGCTGTTGTCTTCGGAAATGGAGCAAATAATCAATAAATGCTTTGCTGTTTTTGCATTTCCACAGCGTTGATTACTGGAAACAGAAAGGTAAATGGAGTTTCTAAACGCTGGTTCTGTCCATTCATAAAATTATAAAAGTTTCGAATAATAGATTTACAATAAACAGGGGGTATTAGTCGTTGATTAATTAATTGGTAAACGCTCTCTCCACTTTTCGATCTTGTATATTACTGATTATATCTACAAAGCTCAACATATTAAAGCTTTCAGCCATGACTGTTTTTCAAACACGCTCAACACTTACTACACAATGCGAATATATTATCCTATGATCACTTTCACAAAGCTCCTTTCCGTTTACTTATAGGCAATTTTCGATTCAATCAAAAATTTCCGTTGGATTTTATTAAAAACGGATTTCAGATTCGTCTTTCTCGTCCAAAAATATACCGGTTTGGAAAATGTAAGATACCTACGGTAAATAAAAAAGTTGTTTTGGTTACGCCACCTCCACAGTCAAAGTCTAATTATATTCGAACTTGTCAAATTCGAATTTTTCAAATATTTTTGAAATGTGTTTTTCATAAAACTAGATAAACATTTCGTGAGACGTCATTTGTCACGGTTATGACGTCAATAGTCAACAAAAACGTTTCCAATAAAGCGAAAATTGTGTGCCTTGATTGATCAATTGGTTCATTTAAACAGACCAATATTAACCCTTAGGGCCCCAATTTTTTTTTCAATTTGTCATGTGGTAAAGCTTTTTCCTCGCCGACACATAAGGATAGATATAGTAATGTAGCTAGCTAGCTTCTTGTTATGTAGTTGGAATGTATTTAACATTGCTTGTAAACTTTGCAGTGTGTTTTGAAACATTTGTACCACCACTAAAACACTTTTTAGAATTTAAAATTTGTTTTGTTATGCGACACAGCTTAATGAAACTGATTAACTTTATAATAATTATTTGACGGCAATTGCAATGAAAAATAAGTCATAGCGTATAATTTTCCTAGAGTTTAATTTGAAATGAATCGTAAACATAGAGTGCAACAAGACTGTGACATGTGAGATATGAGTCAGCATGTTTGCTACAGAGTATCATTGTTAAACTTTTCTTGTAAATAAAATTATATATTTTATATTAATATATTTATATAACTTAATATTTTTGTATTAAATAAGAATGTGTGATACCCTCCTTGAAAACAAGGTTACTATGCAGGTGTAATTTTTACATTTGCAGCAGGGTACTTGGAAAATCCTATTTCAGGATGTAAACACAAAGCTAATCTACAATCATGGTCATAAATATTTGGCACAACATGCCATAACCAAAATGAGTTTGCCACAAGTGATGTTTAAGTGAATACAGATATAAAGAACAGATAAGTTAAACTTTTTCAGTTTAGCAATTACTTAAGACTTTGATAATAAGAGATAAAAAGATCACTTCTGGGCCTAATAATGGCTAAGATCAAGTGCGCATAAACACCTCTAATCCAATGGTCATTCTGCCGTACAACATGCCGTAGAACATGCCGCACACTGTTATATTGTTAGAAGAGCTACATCCTGGAAACAAGCGGTCCAGGGTAGCATTTTGGCTTGCTCTTGGGGATCACTCCAGATAGCCCTTCCTGTCCTTGAGCTTTTCTGGTGCACTGCACCGGGATTGTTCTTGGAATTGAGGACTGGGTGTACCCCTCAAATTATAACAATACCCCCAAAAATATAAGGTACTTTGATAATGAAGTAACTGTGGTTGTACAGCACATGTGAGCAGTGGGATTTCATAGTTTCCTAATTCCTAATTGGTTAATTTGTGTCCTTTGAGACGTCATAAAACAATGAAAACATTTCACCTTTTTTATTTAAAAAAACAGTATAAAAGTAGTGAGTGCGCAATTAACAGAAACTTTGTACCTTTCCCCAATTTGAGTACAAAAATATCTGATAACTACCACATATTTTTCTTACACCCTATCTTACATGGCGGGGACTCAATTTTGCCTGTGGCAATTTTAAATTTAAATAACTTTGAATCCAATAATGCTACAGTGCTGAAACTTTGTGACTTTTCCTAACTTTTATTAGGTTTAAGAATTTCTAAAAATAATTTCTGCGTTATTTTTGTTTACCGGGAGTAAATGATTTCTGACAGGAGGTGCTTAAATTTTAAAACACTGAAAGTTTTATCATTCATCTGCTGGTTGGCCCAGCCCCTGCAGTGTTTCAAAAGAGTGTTTATCGTATCTGACTATCTATCTATATCCCTGATTCTACACTTTTTAGCCTGATTCCGTCTTAACGTTAGCCTGATGATTACTTACAGCGCTGGTGTGTTATTCGATGGTTTTAAAATAAATTTTCGGCAAGAAGGGCTTCCATCTTGGAATTTTTCGAAGAAGACTGAATTCACAAGGACCGTTTTAGCTCTAGTTTTTTTCTATAATCCGACAAAACAATAGACCAGCTACGTGTGTTGAAAAGATCTATAAGCTGTAGCGCAAGAATTCGTCGAGATATTTATCGATATTTACCAGCCTCAAAAATAGAGGGCGTTCGCCGCAATTTCACTCTTCTTATTAAGCTGTTTCTAAGCCGTTAGACTTCCCGTTTTTTTATTTAGCCGCTTAGACCAGTTAGTTCTATTGAAACCATGAAGTCATTTTGGTTAGCTATCTAAAGAATTCGAGATATTAGCCGAA
>JANTOQ010240143.1:0-13556 GCA_027564595.1 Bythotiara depressa | reverse complement strand
CTAAAGATATCGCGTGCAAAGAAAGTGAGTATCTTTTTAATAAAGTTTACAAAGGAGCGGCGGCGACAAGTATTTTTATAAGTCTTTTATTGAAGACAATTACACATAAACTTTGATTTTTTCTTTTAATCATATAGTCTATGCTATAGAAAAAAAAAACATCTTCAGAGTCCCAGTTTTCCGACTAAAACATAACAGGGTCCCACTTTTTCAAGTCCCACTTTTTCGACGTCCCTCTTATTAGGGTCCCACTTTTCTGGGTCCCGGGACCCCGTCCCACTTTTAGACCATGCCTATTATATGATATTTTAAAAATATTTTCATGTGTATTGTTCATCAATTTCAACTGGTGGATCTCACCTTTGCATATCATATGCTCATTTTAGTATATTTAATAAAATCAAATGAATTTAAAATGAGCATATGATATACTAAATAATGAGCATATGATGAAAATCTATCAATTTTGAATCATTCAGAGTGTGTTTCTTTTGAAACAACTTCAAACACTCTTTATACTGTTTGCAACAACATGTGTTGAAACATATGCCAGTTGAAGAACTGTAATCATGTTCACATTAACAAATTACTTTTACATGGCAAGAAACGTTCCACAAGATTTTTCACATTCAATATTGTATAGTAGGCACCATTATTTTTACGGCTAATCCAAGGGCGAATCCAATATTTACATTGATGTTTTTTGTTTTTTGCTTATGCAGAGCAAGAAAGGCTCCACAACAAGCTCCACAACAAACTGTGTAATTAAACCTAACTTTCTCTTGTTATTCCTTACTTCAGCCATATCGTGTGCTTTGATTTGCACCACAAGGTTGAAATGTTGAATTAAGAAATACATTTTAAAAACATTTTAAAAACATTTTTAGAATTACATAATTCAGCATTTTTTGAGAATAATGTTGTGTGTAATGGGCCCTTAAGATTACTTAATTTCTTTTTGGTCCACTTTTCTAAAAAGCATACTGTTTCATGTTAGGTGTTTCTTGATTCATACTTACATAATGTGGAATGAAATTATATGCATACCATAAATACTCAAATAAACGTCCAGTCTAAAATAAACGCCCTCCAATAAATGCCCATGTAAAAAGTTGGAAAATCTAATGATAAATGCCCATAAAAAAATTATAGTAATGAAAGAAAATAAAAAAAGGGTTTTTGTTTACAAAACTTATTTCTGCTTATTTACTACACTTTATACCCACATTATATCCTGTGATATTTCTTTGGTCTGTGCAGAAGTTCAAGAGTTGTGAACTTGATGTTCATCGCTTTCAATTATGTATCTAGAATTGATGCCCATTTATTTTTCTTCGTGAATACACACTTCAATCTACGATTGTAGCAAATGTTTGAGCAAAGTTTCAAAGAGTTTTGATAATGCTATCAAAAATTGGAACTTGTCAAAAATTATAGATTGTGAGACAAAAGGACTGGTTTCTTTGGAAAAATAGAGTATTTTGTAATCTAATATTTTGTGTCATATTTGTAATAAAAGAATCAATTCCTTGAAATGTTTTTAAAGACAAGGACCTTACTTCTCAAAGCATATAACTTTATGCATTCATGTTTCATGCTGAAAGAACAGATTATGTGATTATGTGCCATGCATCAAAACAATTCCTTCCTTCTGATATTATTCACTTGTTTGTTTATAATCATGTGGTCCTTTTCACCTGTTTGTATATAATCATGTGGTCCTTTTCACTTTATCTAGACTGCAAATATAGAGCATTGAGACTGAAATCTTTGGGGTTGATGAATACCTGTTGTCTTTATATGAAATCTTCGGGGTTGATGAATACCTATTGTCTTTAAAGGGGTTGTTAGGATTTTAGGATAATTTGGAGAGCAAGTGTGAATGATTTATTTTCTATGTAGAGTGAAACATGTAACTGTTTGTGTTCATGCTGATCCTAAAATTATTCTATTTTCTACTGAACAATATTTGACAGATTAATGTTTATGTGTTTATTGATTTCTCATTTATTGTTACTGCCTTTGTAGCATCATTTGCTAGTTAAATTTTTATTTTGGTTTATTGATGTATATAACAATGTATAAATGTATTTTTCTTTGTGAGGCACATGTAGGTATGTTGTAGTATTGTCATGGTGTTGATTTATTCTGTGTTCTAGACAATGAACAACTGGCACGATCAGGGGTCAACTGTTTAGAAAACTTAGTTGTGTCTAATGGGCATAAGTTTACCCCTGATATTTGGACAAAGACATGTGAATGTATGCGTAGTATTTTTGAGTCATCAATACCACATAATTTGTTAAGTTGGAAACCAGATCATTATGTTCCTGGAACAGAACAAGCCAATGTTCCTTTGCCAATAGCAGTATCACCTTCTAAACATAAACGCAGGGTATGTTTCATATTTTCAATTTAGTAATACTTATTCTTTAGTGTTTTAAGGTACAATATTATATATTATATTATATATTGTAATTATATTGTAAATATTTTCTTTTTCCCTGGTTCATTATTAGTGTACATGCTGTTGCGAACTATTTCCTTTTTTTTTTTAATTCTTAAAGTAATAATATAATAGTAATAATAATCATCATCAACATCATTTGCTCCATCTTATTCCCTGGTGCTATGCAGTTTATTATTACCCAGACTATGTTTGGTACTCATTTACCTTCCTTGGAAGGATGGAAAGCTGAGTTGACTTTGGAGCAGTCTAGTGACTTCAGAAATCAATGTGTCCCTGATTGGACTCAAATGCATGTAAATCAGAATTTCACCAGCTGTTTAAATGACATTACACATTATGCCTGTAACCACTAGTGCACCACTCCTAAATTAAATGTAAATGTGCATATATCCATGAATTTAAAAAACTAAAAAGCTAACAGAAAGGAACAGTGCTACATACCTGCTGCATGTAATCTTCTAAACCATCTAGACACTATAAGAAATGGAAAACTCCTTCTTTTTCAACTGACTTTGTCTTTTCATATTCTTTAGTTAGATTTTCATATTCCTATAGAATAAACAATTAAATAAGGGAGAATATTTTGTTTACCTGCATAGGCATAGGATTGTCAGCTTTTCCTCAGAATCTAAACTAATCTATTTTTAAAAGTTAATAAGAGAAAAGTGACAGAAGTCTTTCTGTCATCCTTATAATATAATTTAATAAACAAAAATTCAATAAAGTTATTCATGTCAGTTTTTCCATTGCATATTGTGTGTTCTTCTATTGATCGGGCAAGTTGTTGATACGTAATTAATGATTGATTATTTATACATATTTTTATAAGTAAAGATAAAAAGAAGTATATTCAGAATTCAGGCATATACAATAATATTTTCTTATGGTAAGGTAAAAATCATTTGGGCAAAGAAATGACTGGTTAAGTGAGTGAAAAGAATTAACGTCGTTATATTTAATTTTAGGGGAGAAAAAACACTGTAGACTCACTAACAGAAGGTAAGTAATGATGAAACTGCCATTCTACAAAGCCCTCCCAAAATAAACAAAGTTGCTCGCCATGGTTGGGTAATGAGGTGTGCCTTGCTTATTCTCAAAATTAGATGGCTTTGTTAAATGCACAGGTTAGTAATGTGAGGAAACTTTCCAGGGACCTCATATACTCAAAACTTGAATATGTTATGATCGGGATTGTAGAAACTTGAATATGTTATGATCGGGATTGTAGAACCAGAAAATATTGAAGACATTCAAGTAAACTTTGTAAATTTTCATAGAAAAACTATTGTCCAAGTTGCTAACAATTAAATGGAAGATAGTTGCTAATAATTGTTAAAAATATGATACCTCATTTACTCCCAACAGGTGTGTTGATTTCAAATACTATTAATACACATTGTTTAGTAACTATCTAATGAATGAGAATCCTCCCATAGTTCCTCCCCTTAATCCCTGCCACACTCATTCTCTTTTTCTTTTTTTTAAAACAAGACGTGACAGATATGACATAGAAGATGTATTTGTACTAGATGTAGTATAAAATTCAATTTAAGTAGCTATATTAAAACTGTAAAGAGGAAAGCTTATAAATGAGTTTTAATAATTTGGAAATTTCTAGATGGAGTATTGTCTCCTGATGGTCAGGAATATGAAGTTCGTGAAGGTGATGACATCAGCTTACATAATTTCCCACAATACCCTGCATCAATTACAAGATTTGATTCCAAGGAAAGTCTTCACTCTATAAGTCGTCAAAGTAAGTCTTAAAAATTTTTTAAATCGTCTCTTTATGTGAGTGTTATTAATGAATTTATTCATTTTTATTTTTATTTAATGGATATTTATATAGGATAACTTTTCAGCTTCTTAAAGAACTGTTATCATGTAGGTCCTGTGGGGACCTAAGGGTATGTTTAAAGCCTGTATTTTCCATACGAACTTGATTTTCTTCATTGCTCTTGTCTACATGACTTACTTTTTCCGCTTGACTTTTTAAAACAAGCAATTAGGTTTTTTAGCCCTTTAATGCATAAGTATACCTCCTGCTTATATGAAACTTCCCATTGGAAACCTTCATAATTTTATGAGGAACCAGGGTGTCTTATCAGATTTTACCAAATTTATTTTACATTTTATTTCCAATAATTAACCCCCTGGAAAAAGCAAAATAGCAAAGAAATGACCAGTGATTTGATTCCATTCAGGGGACACTATGCATTAAAGGGTTAATAAAACTTCATTTAATGGAAATGTGAGTTTATTCATTATATTATAGTGTAGAGCAATATTTAATTGTTTGTTCGTGAAAGTGGTTATATGTATAAACGTCAATTTCCATTTCTGCTTGTTTGTTAAAAAAAAATCTATTGGACCGATTGGTAATCAAGATTTTGTCAAAACAAGACTCGATTGCCATCAATGTTCCATTCATCTGTTTTCAATCGTTATTACCATTCAAAACAAAAAGTACCCCCGGAGATCGATTGTTTTGATTCTTTGTGTGTAAACGAGACAAATCAAATATTGATGAATAAAACACAAAACAAAAACTAAAGGCCGATTTCCATTACCGCATTTTTGCCCACGCGCGCGAACCGCAGGAGCTGAGAGCAAGCGCGAAAAAGTAGTTTTAGCATGCGCAAAAATGTTCGCTCCAACCACGCGGGAAAAAATGCAGTAATGGAAATGGGCCTTAAAAGCCTTATATATGAAAACGCCGATTTCCACTTGTTGCATATTTCACAAACGTGTGAAATATCTTTAGCTTATCTTTAGCTTGTTGATTCATTTATTCCTTGTTGTCCATTTATTTCCTCTCACAAAAAATAGAAACTTTATTCCCGAAAGCATGGAAACATTTCTTGGCAGAAAAACGTAATTGCTGTTAATCAACTCTCGAGAAGGATATACTCTTTTTACTTAAAATTTATAAGTGGAAATTACATTAACAGTACCTTTTCCTGCAATATCTGACAATGTATTTGTTTGAGTAGTTATGAATTATGACTTTTATTTGGATGTCATTGACTTACTGTTTTAGATTAATGAACATAGGCACTACAGAGTAACTCTGTTGAACTTGTACCAGAACATCAACGATTGAGCTACTTTAGTTTTAAGATCCTAAAAGAGTCCTTTAAATTATTCAATTATCTTTGTTTTATTCTGAAATGTCTATTTTCTTCTAGCACATTTACTTTTTTGCAAGATACTAATTACTCATACATACAAGCACAAATTTACCATATTACTCAAAGTTATAGGAGCATGTACCTATATTCGCCATTTCGAGATTTTCCCAAACACAAACACACAAGCTCTCTACACAACCATTTTTATCAGTTTAGAAAAATATTGTGCACAATTCATCATATTCTCTTGACCCGTACCTATCGTAGTAACACACACACTCAAGAAAACAAGTAAGATTTATTATTTGGTAAGATGTCTGTCCTTTTCTTTTACAGAGATTTCTCCGGATCGAACCATCTTCAACACAATGCTCATTAAATGTGTTGTACAGTTAGAACTAGTTCAAACCATTGATAATATTGTTTTCTTTCCCGCAACCAGCAAGAAGGAAGATGCAGAAAACATGGCAGCTGCACAGGTTAGCATACTCATAAACAGTCATTTAACAAAAAAAAATATATTTGTGTACTGAATTCGTTGTTTTACGACTGCTCTGTAATGCCATCACGTGTATTATATTTTGATAAACTTTTACTTGTATTAGAGCGCACCCTAATTTAGTGCGCATGAAGCAAATTGGAATTTATGGCCCTAATTCCCTGGCAATTCCAAAAGAAGAATTTTGACCCTAAGTTTAGTGCGCACCTAGAGAGGATACATTTGCCGTTCTTTTTGACATCTACGAACGTCTTGAAAAGAAAAGAGTAACAAGACAGATTTTATTTTTTCGTTCATAATTTATTGCGCACTTTTCCGTCAGTAATATTCTTTCTCTTAAAGGAGAACGTTTTTTAACGGAGAACGTTTTTTCTTTTAAAGGAGAACGTTTTTTCTTTTAAAGGAGAACGGAGGTCTAAAACAACTTTCAAATAAATCAAAGTGTTTTAAAAATGGAGTTCAACTGTTTTTATTTCGTGTAAAAATGATGAAATGAAATGATGAATGGTTCAGAAGTTATGAACATTTAAAGTTTTCATATGAATAAGTGAGAACCCAGTCTTGACTAAACAAGGTCAAGCTGCGATTATGTCATAGACGCTCATTCCAAATAAGGTAATACAAACAATTAACGATTACATGAAAACCATTGCGGTAAGGTAAGTCAAACTTTGCAATATGTAAGTTCTTCATGTGATACCCTTGATGGTGCAACTTAAAAGTCGCATGGGTACATGATACACTAGTTCCATGCCCTATTGTTTTATGTATTAGATAACTTGACAATACATCATCATAAGGGCGCAAACATTTATAAAAGTTATAGGATGACGTCAGGAATAATATATCAAAATACTAGAAAAGTTTTGTTAATGGTTCCCAAGTTATTGACATGTTTAGAAAAAACAATGGGTATCTGGAACTAGTCAACCATGCAACTACATTATTTTTAAAGTGCACCATCCATCATGTATCTCATATTAAGGACTTACATAGTGCAAAGTTTAACACACCTTGGTTTAACGGTTTTTATGTTACCTGAAATTGTTTGTATTGTCTTATTAGGAATTAGCCTGTATCATCACAGTCTGACCTCGTTTAGTCAAGACCGGGTTCTCGCTTCAATATTAAAACCTTTTAAATGCTCATAACTTCTGAACCGCTTATCATTTTCACATGAAATAAAAGCCATTGAACTCCATTTTTAAAACACTTTGATTTATTTGAAATTTATTTTTTGACCTCCGTTCTCCTTTAAGTATGGTGCGCAGCTCCAAAAATAATTATTTTCATATGCGCACTAAATAAGGATATTTACGGTACAACGCGTTAGACTTTAACGGTTGATAAGGAAGTGTTTTCTTACATTCATTTTCACCCCTACCAAGTATTATGACGTCATAAAACGAATTCTTTAGTAAAATTTAGTTATTCTTGGTATTTTGCTGTGAAAAAGTGACCATGCCAAGTTTTCTGTTGACCAGTACGCCTGTTCTAATTTTTCAGACGCTTTAATGAAGAGGGGATGCTTGACATAAAACTTCAAAATAATTTGGGATGTTAGTTACACTCATTTTTACTTACATATATACACTTTTTACCATCCAATAATTTTTCGTGCATGGGAAAACGAATCCACCATTTTGTCTAACATGCAATACTAGACGTGTTGGATGAGATGTTGGTCTCGTTTAATAAGTAATTCACTAGCTTGCAGAGATTTTTTGTAGCACAAATTCATGAACAAACTAGCAAGCATATGAAACTTGGAAGTATACTCTATACGTGGCCACATTCCTTATACTGATAATTATTTTCCCGAAAGGAAAATATACATTTACGACTGGCTTGATGAAGATGTAGATTTTTTCTATAAACGCAGCATTCTCGTAGCTATTTGTTCACGAACCGGTCAAATAGAATTTGAAGTAGCGTTGAAAGATGAAAGGTAAAACACTTTTCTACTAAGCTTAGTTTCATTCAAATTGCGAAGACAGGTTGTTTTAAGAAAACAACAATTTTCCCGTTCCTTGGCAACTATTAATACTGGCAGTTTTTTGTTGATTTTATTAATTATAATGCTAATAATAAAATAATTTTAGTTGCTATTTTATTTGCTCGTGTAACTGCTAGATTAATATTGATTAAAAACGTTTTTGATATCTTTTAGAGTTAATTTGTTAAACTCGTCTATGAACAGTTACTAGAGGTGAATCTTAAGAAGTGTAAATAAATATCAATATAAAACCTATTTTAATTTAGAGAGCAAATTAATTAAATAAAAATATTAGCAAACTTTACATCCATAACACTTACGTAGTTTTTGTATTGTTTACTTTCGTATCATTAACATCTATCGTAGTTAGTTGGATAAAAAAATTATTAAACGCTCGCTCTTGATAAAGCGTCTACCTCGAACTTTGGATATACTGCCAGGGCGTAGTACCAACTAATTTTTTTCCTTACCGTGTAATGATTCGATTAAGCGCCCGTCTCGAATAAGCGCCTGTCGGCCACTACAGTAAAACATCTCGCGAACATCCTCTATAGCGGACACTTTTTTCAGGAACAGATTGATTTAGTCAAAAGTCTCATAAGGAAACCTCTACATAGCGGACAGTTCCTAGCGGACACTTTTTCAAGGTCTCGATTGAACATTTCTCTTACAAAAACCTCTTTTAGCGAACAGTGCAAAATAGCATTGACAATAAAAGAAATTGCGTCATTTCTTAGTTTTTCTTTCTTTAAAAGTAGCATATTAAAATAATGTTATTACATATTATTTTAAACAATGTTGTACATTTGCGGCAAATTCTTGTTTAGTTTAGTTTTTACCCATTTTATGACTTTTTTTTCATGGCTGAAAAATATGTATTTTACCGGCATTTCGAGTCCATAACCTGCCCCTCGATTCACACGTTTGCCAGTTACTTCAACTGTAACAAGAATTCGGAAGCGATAGAAACTTCCAAATTACTTGGCTGATATTTAAAGGTACATGACCAACAACTTTTCTATTTGAAATATGATCGCGTATTATTGCCACCGAATGCTTATCGTATTTGTTATCAGGTTCTTTTTCACATTTTAACGGGTCTTCTCCAAGCATTGGCTTCCAAACAACCATGTAATCGTGGTATCTTCGAGAGAAAGAGTTTTAACGAAAACGTCGCTGTACTACTGTTATCCACAATTAAAGGAATGTCCACTTCATACATGTCTTTAATTAACAGTAATTCCATACTTTTCTGTTTGTTTGTGTTTGTGTATTAAGTAAAAAGTATTCAAAAGTCAAAACACAATAGTTGAATATTTTTATTTGATTTTAATGTCTAACATAATTTTCTGTTTCAAAACAATCGAATGAAATTGACAATTTCGAGTTCGAATCTTTTGTTTTGTGCTTCCTTTTAAATTCGAATTTCCTTATCCTTATTCATCACAACTTTTACAAACATAAAAGAGACAATGTAATGAAAAAAGATTATTTCTGAGTTCAAAAAGTACGAGACACGTTAGTGTAACAATAAATAACGTGCTCAAAATATCAACTTTCAGTCAGGATGTAACGGAAAAACTTGGATCTTAATGAAACAATAAAGGCTTTAAACTTTGCTAGGGATAATCCTAGTTATGGTTGTAGAAAGATTGAAGATCACTTTAATATCGGAAAGACATGAGCTGCTAATATCTTAAAGAACGAAAAAATATTGAGAAAGGAGTATGAATTTCTTGATAACGCTCCATGTCATCCAGAAACAATTCAAAGAAAATTATCCAATATCAAACTTGAGTTTCTACCGAAAAACACAACCTATCGGTTGCAGCCACTTGATGCTGGTATCATCAGAACATTTAAGTCTAAATATCGCAAACTTCTGGTCAAGTACGTTGTATCACGAGTTGACGAGGGAAACATGGCATCTGATATCATTGGTGATGTTGACATCTTGAAATAGCATGGAGAAGTGTTTCAAAAGAATGTATACAACATTGTTTTGAAAAATGCGGATTCAAAGCTACAAGTACCACTGATTCCAACATTTGATGGTAATGATCAAGAATTTGAAGATATCTTTCAAGAACTCTCATCTGAAACTGGAATAACACTTGGAGACTACATTGAATTCGATGACAACCTTACAACATCGGAAGGGGAAATCAATACTAATGCCATAGATCCTGGAAGTTCTTTCTCCATCAGCAATCGTAGTTAATAGTGAATCTGATGGTGACGATGAGTATGACTCGGAAATGAAATCTGTTCCTATGACAACTACAGAAGCGTTAAACGTTATATATCTGTTCATATTTACATGGTTAATGTAATCTTGCGTATTGGTCATATATATTCGAACTAGTTACTAGTTCCCTGTCCCCAGCCTCGGAAAATTAAATAGGCGTCCATCTCGAATAAGTGCCCGCGCTACAAGCTCAAAAATTAACTAAGCGCTACGGGCTGTTGTTCGAATCATTACGCGATATTTATCATACCCGTTGATATCTATACAATTTTCTGTTGTTCAAGTATACTTTATATTTTTTAAAGTTATTTTGAGCCGTGGGAAATTTACAAACGCACATTAACACATCCACATCCAGTAAACCACAGGAGCGCATTCTTTCAGACATCATCGCATGTAGCGTACACAACACAAACTGAAGAGATTGTCTTCCACCCTATCCAGTGGTAGGACTTGAACTCACAACCGCTGGATTGCGAGACCAAGTCGCTGCCACCGTGCAACTGCTCAAATAGATTTATTTATGCCACCGTGCTACTGCTCAAATATATTTATTTATGCTACTGTGCTACAGTTTAAATAATTATTTATGCCAATTCTTCTTACGTATGAGCATAATTGGACGATTGTTCTGTTGCACATGTTTATTGCAAACTCTCAGTTATCACAACCTAATTATTTCCGTATTATATATATATATATATATGCCTATATGTTTATAGTCGACAGAAGCTGAGTACGTGACCTCCCTTCTTGATGTGGGAATGTTTGCTTATCTGAATGCAGAACAGTTGTTTTTATTTGCAAAGTGTTTGCACGAATCACACATCTTTGCACGTAACTTCAACTGCAATTATGTGCAAAGGACAGTTCTTTGGAAAGCAGGTCAGTGTTTCATTTATTTATTTATTACTCAGTTTCACTGAGTTAAATATTGACGTCATTTGGTTTTGACAAAAGGTATTATAAATCTTGAAAATTTAAAAATATATTGACCGTGGAGAAGATGATCTCTGCCCCCTAGATGTTTTTATGGTTGAAACGTTCTTAAATTGTAGGAATTTAGAATGTACATTATATTTAGTGGAGTTATACAAACTGAAACTTTGTATCTTGGCTTATTTCTCAACGAGAAATCTAAATATGTGGTCGGGTTAACTCTTCTAAATATGTGGTCGGGTTAACTTTTCGGCGAGGGTGTCCCCGGAAATGATTTGAATCATTACTCATTTCTTTGCTGTTTGGGATTTTCCAGGGGGTTAACTTTTGGAAATAAAAGGAAAAATAAAGTTGGTGAAAGGCGATAAGACCCCCTTGGTGTTCATAAAATTATAAAGGTTTCCAGTAGATCTTTTACAATAAACAGGAGGTAAAGTTTTAAGCATTGAAGAAAAACTAAAATTATTGCTCTATATGAAAAACGTGCTTTTTTCAATGCAAACGTCAGCAATATTTCAACAATATGAAGTTTACCCATGGGTTACTGTGGATTATAGGATATATACATATTCATGTCTATAGTTGTATTTTTGTATTAATGTTTACCCAGGGTAACGTCTTTAGTACTTAACGCGTTGATATAAATTGATATCACGCCTTCATACCCGTTTGTTGACTATCGGTTTCATATTGTTTCTTTATTTTAGGTTTTACTAAAGGTAGATCCAGACCGAATCTCTTGAAGCAAGAAACCACTAGTTTAGCTTGTTTAGTTCGAATACTGTTTCGTATGTACACCGAAAATTCCCGATCGGATGCGTGGAATGGTGTCGAAGATAGGCTCAAAAGGTAGATAAGATTTATTTATGTAGACTTTCGCCAAGTTCATGTAGTTTACGAAAGTAAGATTAGCGAAGAAAATTTCCCGTTCATGAAAATGCGTCCTTAAAAGTAAAATCGGAATATTTCTCCAAGTTTTGTTGTCTGTTATGATCATGAATACAAATAGTATAGTAAACGTCGAGGCGCCATCAACTCAATATAGCAGACAAACACAGAGAATATATCCTTTTGAGCTGCTTCGCTAGAACATAAGTCTTTCAGAATGTGGTTCAACAATATTAATCAGGATAAAGTTCAAACTTCTTCCACATCTGTCAGGTCCACCTCTTCTTTTCACTATTCAAAAATCGTGGCATTCTCTCCATTGCAATCCTTCAGAAAATATTTGAGACTTATGAGGTTTAGGCCCCATTCATGTCCCCTCCCTATTCGCTGGAGCGTTCATAAAATCAGAATGGGGATAGTTGTTGACGGGAAACTCGGTAGAATCACACTTGTCAGTGCATTTTCATCAGAAAAAACGAAAGTGTTCTTAATTCATTGAATTTTCCTATTCTAGACCTCTCAAAATCCCATTTTTGTCTCATTCTGAGGCAAGCGAGACTCTCCTTCCCTTTGTAAGCATTCTGTAGGATTACGGTTGCTTCAGTTCCAAAGTACCAATGATCCTAATCTGTAAAAGTTTAACTAAGAGATTCTCTATGTACATGGACGCTATTTCATTACTTGTGGAACTCACTTTGATTATTTTGGCGCCTTGTATCAGTGTATTATGTACAGGATTGTGGATGTGTGTTCCTGTTTTTATGTTTCTCCCTTCTTATAACATATATCATTATGTTCAGTGTGACCAAGGAATCCTTTGACTACTTCACCAGCCTGGAATCAAACAGTCACAGAGATGCTTGGACGTCCGTGCTAGTGTTAATTTTAACGAAAATATTGAAACTGGATAACGCACGGGTAAGTAGTCATTCTACCATCACTTTCAAAACTGAAAATGCTAGGACATGAAAAGTGTTGGAAAAATTGTTTTCGAAGATGAGAACGAATGGAATACACCTATCGCGCTTAAGAGGTTACTATTTTGAATAATTTTTCTGTTTCTGCAACATTAAAACTAACAGCAGATTTGAATTCCTCATCGAAAATTAAGCCAACATGCAAAGTATCAAAAGGATATCCCAGCATGCAAAGTATCAAAAGGATATCTGCATTGGAAGCAATTTTATGGTGTTTTCATTTATAAGACTTTGACTGTGATAAGTATTGGAGGGCCGATAACTTAAGCGCGATGGGTGTTAAGACTGATGGTACTGTTTTCCAACTTCCTATTTCTACGATACGATTAATTATGTATGTATGTATGTATGTATGGGCGCGTGGCCGAGTGGTTAGAGCGGCGACGTTCTGACCATGCGACCCGGGTT
>JANTOQ010240032.1:0-13557 GCA_027564595.1 Bythotiara depressa | reverse complement strand
GTGTATTAAACTCAATGCGATGCCTGACTGTCTCCGATTTCTATCTTGCTTTGTTTGATGTCTTGAACTATGTCTTTTTTATATATATATGATTTTTATGTATGATTTTAGAACTGAGGTTGAAGAAGTCACTATCGATTCAAGTGGTTCTTGGAAACCAGTTTCAGTTAAACAAGAAATAAAACAAGAAGACGCAGAAGTCTCTGCATGTTCCGCACCACCTCCAAAAAGATTAAAATCAGTTGATAACATTGCCTCACCAATGTCAATAACAAATTCTCCAACACCAGGCTCCTATAAACCACCTACGCCAGTGCAACAACCGTGTACAACAAATTCGATGCAAGGTCCAAAAACTCCACAATCCCAACATTCAGCGTCCAGTAATGACATGAAATTTGCTGTACCTAGTCCTGTCGGCATGGTACCCCCCGTTTCATCACAACCACAACTAATCAGACAACAAAGTCTTCCTTCCGGGGCAGCATCAAATAGACCAGACAATGCTTGTCATTTGGCACCTCAAGGTAGGTTACATTGACGCTCTTAAATTATTTGATGTCATAGGGAAGTGTTTCCAAAATTTAAATTTTAAGTATGATTGTATTTTTAGAAAATACAACATATAGGGTATATTAACAAAGATTTCACCATCTATCTTGACATTTTGTATTATATGAAAAACATTTTTCAAATATTTATTAGTATGAGTGGTGATTATACTCCGTCGCAGTGGGATACTCAGGGAAGACACTACACCAAATTTGTGTTGATATAAGTTACGTTAGCTTCATAACTATCATAATGTTCATATACCTTTATTTTTTTTGACAGTATTATGGTATTGTTGTTATTTCAGGTGGACCACCAACACTTATGAGGTCACCAGATGCCCCTGCTCAATCGTCGTCTGCTCCTCCATCGTCTACAACATCAAAACCAGAAGGTACTGCAACAAAATCTAGTGCTACTCATGACTGGACGAATGCTGAATTTAGCCTTGAAACAATGTTTGCTGCTACAGAAGCAAGTGGTACGACTGGGCACGATGAAGAAGATTTGGAAGTATGTAGCTTTATCTAGCACCTATGTATTTGCTATGAGCTAAATAATATGCAACCGTTTAATCAATATAAACCCTTTCTAAAGTTTATGATTTTTAACAGCGTAATCTATGAAAAATACAAAAATTGCTCGTGTTATTTTTATTGTAATTCAGTGTGTGAGTTAATAATACTCCTCGGGTATTCTGTTATTCTGAATCCATTATACTGCATTCAAAAATTTGATTTTTAACTTTCAATCCGTTCTTTTTAGGTTCTTCCTGATAATTTGGACGCCCATGAACTCTTGTCATATCTTGGACCTCCTGATCTTCCATCAGAAGATCTTATTTTAAATTTGTTCGACGGTATTAACTCTGAGGGTACTGGAAGATCAGATTATGTGTAAATAACGTTTTACTTTGTATTACTAATGTTATTATTTCCTATTTTATTGCTCACGTGCTTTAGTTTTAAAGCGCGTTCATAGATTATATGCAAGGAATGGCACCAGCAACGTTGCATGACCTTCGAACACAATTTATAATTCATTCCCTTTGTATAGATATAGATTCTTCATACCATGCCTTTTGTGGGACCTCCCAATCATATGCATAATGTTGATAAACAAATGTATTTATTATGAAAAAAATATATACATTTAGAAATCCATGAAGATATGGTGATATCTTAATCTTAGCAAGCAGTGTTCATTGAATACTGCATGCATTTTGTTTTGTTTACTATTGAGGAAAGATTTGTTTGCAATGTTGCTGTTGCTGTTTATGTTTGTATATTTCTACATTGTCTGTCTATTTCACGAAGTTTTTAATTTTTGATTTTCACCTGGATCTATCACTGTCCAAGAAGCTTATATACCACATGGAATCTTGTAGCATTCTCGCGTTTTACCTCCCCATGCACAAACATTAAATCGTGACTATTAATAAAAATTCATTTATTTCTTCAACTTTATTTATTTTTATATATTAGCAAAAGAGAAAGATCTTATATGCCGTACGTGCGTTAACATTTCAAATTTTTACCCCTATAATTGATGGTATAGAAGTTCCTATAAAAATATAAGTCGAAATTACTTACACCCGCTTTTCGTGTCTTTGTGTCAATTATATAGCTGGTGCTTGACATTTGACCCTTCTGGTGTTTGATCACGTGGCTAAGTACGACCTAATGCTCAAACTTAAAGATCTGTTTACATAATGTACACAAAGGTATTCTGAATTGCACTAATTTTCTCCATATATGAAATAATCCTTGCATATCTCCTGGTATAAATCTCTATATTATATTTTTGTGTTTGTAAGATAGAAGTCCACTTTAAAATTGTTTGGGTTACTTCGTGGTGCACTTTATAGCTCATAAGAACATCATTAGACATGACACACCTAGAGAAACCTGTTTGTTCCAAGTAAGTACTATCAGATATCTAGACAGCAGGCTATGTATCTGCTAGTTAGGCGCATGGACGGTTGTAATACAGCAGAGGTTCTCATATTGTATATTTAGATAACTTTAGTAGATTGACACACATGTAGTTGTTAGTTAAGGTATAGATATAGTAAAAGAAAGAAGGTAATAATCTTTTAACTTCCACATATTAAGACTTTTTTATATGAAAAAGAATATTTTAACTTATTGTCTCATGGATACTTCACTAACTTTAAGAAAATCTATAACTCTGTATTTTGTAAAAGAGACTTTGCAGATATTAAACTTTTATTTAAACGATACTGTATTCAGAAAGTGGCTTTGAACTTTTGTTCACTACTTCTAGATTTAGCTTTCAGTTAAACTAAGAGTACGTTTACACGAGCCCCAAATTGCACTACACCTGAAGTGAGATTTTACTTTGGTCAATTGGATCGAAGTGAAATTCAAACGGAAGTGAATTACGCTGCGCCTGAAGTCATGAAAAGATTTTAAGAGATTCACTCGCATCGAAGTAAAAAAAAATTAGATTTCACTTTGGTTTGTGTTCACTTCAGGTTTCATGTAAATGCTCTCTAAATGTGTGTAAAATGTATCATATACACCACTTCTGGATATTGTATTGGACTATCACTTCACAAAGAGATTTTCTCTTCTTCAGTTTTAACTCGTTCAAGCTCAAGTTTGACCCCTTCTGTCCAAATTGTCGCAGTTTTATAAATGACATAGTGCTTAAAATTGATCGATGCTGGCAAAAAAACGTCAAAAACTATCATACATGATTTCAGTCAAGATACCGTTTAAAGGTCGTTAGTCTATTCGGTTCACTTGGAGATCACGGAAATTGTCTGTCAACAAAATTGTATTTGAAAGAGCAACTGTCATACGTATTATCAGAGGCTTATAAGATCTACTTGTTTGAAACATGCAACCCTTATGACTGTCTAGATGAAAACTAGTGCGAATGGAATAACGCCTTAATTTTCATTCTCACAGACAGTATTTTTTAATGCGTGCATATCTCCAACATACGTTTGTTGGCAAAGTAAAACAGTTATATGTTTTTGATCTTATAAACTTCTTACACTTGTGGAGTGATTTGGTCTGAAGCACTTGATTAGAGTCCAGTTTTATTGGATTGTAAATAACGCTGTGCTTGATATGTACATATAACTGATCTTCTATATATTAAGAACACTTCCTTTGCTTTCATAACTATTTTTTTGGATACCTAAGTACATGCATTAGGCTTCTAAACCACTGAGGTTAGAAAATGGATTTTTGCAGGGAAATGTGCTTTTTTATTCTGTCGCTTCTGATATCTAGCTGTTATGCTATATGTTAAATATAAGCCAATACACGCAGTACATTGCATTTTCTTCAATTAACTGGAAACAGAATGGTAAATGTCATGTTCTTATAATGCATGACCTTTAGCTTCCTTTTAGTCCTTCCCAGTGATCAGAGTAACTTATTTTTTAGGGTTCCTAGTTTTATATCAAGTAGTTATCTAATTGTTTTTGAAACATTTATTTTAATTTGTTGTAAATCTAAGTTATAGATTTGTTCGTAAGTTCTTTTTAAGTTCTTTTTAAGTTGCATCAAAACTCAAAAGCTCTTATTTTTAACCCTTCATATGAAAAGAAGAGCGGTATTCTCGGTTTCGTCAATACCAAGTTTTAAATGAAAGACGAGTTAAGTTATTGTTTTTAACCCTTTCCATATGTATTCCACAATTTCAAATTGTCTTCACCACCACCAGCTTGAACTTGAAAGTGGTTACTATTCTTCTCGTAGTAACGAATGAGATTAGTAATTTTGTATCTTTTTTATCGAGTTAATTGTGGGAAGTTGTAGTTACTCGGTACTTGTATATAACCCTCGAGTAACAATTTCCTCTTTCGCAGTCCATATAATAGATTGCAACAGCTGACGTATTTTTACTTGTACACGGTTTTTATTTTGGGCAATATCTATTGGTAGTTTGTCTTCGGTTGTCACCGTCATTCCTAACGATCATCTGAGTGAGGAGGCCTTATCAGTCAAAACTCTAGCTCATGTTTGCAGTAATTAAGTTATTCAATATATAAATGAAATAAGTTTTTAATATGCAGTTCCCGTTTTATTATACCAATTGTCGGGCTGCTATATTTTCTTGACCTGTTCGTGTTTTGTTCCGATCTGTTTTCTGTTCTATACTCCATTTCGCTAACACTCGTTTGTCAGTTTCTGTGTGTTTAACAACTAGACCTTGTAGATTATCAGCTTTTCTGAAATATTGTGAGATACGGGCAGAGTTTCTTTTTGCCACCTAATTAACTTAAGCAGGAGTGACAAGATATTTCACTACTTATGATGTAATGTTCAGATTTTTGTAGATAAGCTCCATATTAAAAAATAAACATGTATTTTACAAACCATAAATTTTTTGTTATTTTTTGAACGAATTGTTTGTAACTTCAAGGTTACTGCTTATCTAGTCTTCTGCAACATCCACGTAGGAGTTTTTGTCTTTGTAATCCCTAGGATATCGCAATATAATCTGTATTACGTTTCTCGATCGTATAATTGGTTGTTTGTTGCAGGCGTCTCCATAGAAACTGTGTGTAAACTGACCTGCAGCAATTCTGTTGGAAATGTCTATGGATAAGGTTGCCACAGAACCTGGAAAAACCTTATTTTTAAGGAAAACCTGGAAAAACCAGGGAATTTCTGAAAGGTTTTTACATCCCCAGGGAAAACTCAGGAGATTTTTTTATTTTTAGATGTAAAGATTTTATGCTGGTCTTTTATTGGTCGCCTGATTAACAATTTCTTTATACTGATGTTAGCAGTAGGAAGAAACTTATTTGTAATGTACAAAACGTTCATTTATTTTTGTATTTGACATAGTGTAGTTTGCTCATAAAATACGTTTATACTTAAAATCGGAGGAAAATGTCTCTCGAAGTCAGGAAAAAACCTGAACAACTCAGGATAAAAATAATTGCAAGTTATGTGGCAACCCTAAATATGGTATTCCAGAAGTTATGCGAAAATATCCAGAGATATAAAGAAGCGTGTATTTTTCTTTCCAGTTTACGTTCGGAGCTGAGAAACACTTTTCAGCACTCACAAAAGATTATACATTCGAGCATAGTGGATCACATGGAAAAATATAACCACAATGCAAGATGAGACCATTTCGAAATTCTTCATACCGTTCAACTATTATTACCCTCGCAGGTGCCGATCCAGAGATCGGTGCCGAGGAGGCGATATTAGAATTCCCCGCGCGTGCAAAGATAAAGGTAGAAAAATTTGAGAGAAAAATCGTCTGACAAAAATATCTGCTTTGTACTTGAAATTAGTTTGTCTTCTTTCCCCGTTATATAACAATACTGTAGCTACAATCTCTTTTGTGTTGTGTCAATAATTACACCTAATTATATATTCAATATTCATAATAAGCAGTAATTACTTTTTCCTTTAATACTGGCTTGTTTATACTTGTAAATTTTGGAATAAATTTTTGTGGTGTCGCTCGGATCATTTTGCTTTTTATAAAAAACGTAATTTCAGAATTGGCTTGTCCATCAAAAGTAGTATTAGCATTCAGTATTTTAAAATCATACCATTTTACTAGAAAGAACCAGCTATTATTTTTAAGTTTAAGTTTTTTAAAAATTACATGGAAACGAGGCTTAGGGTAATTACGGAATTATTTAGAGAGCCTTGACTGAGTGTATACAATAGCCAAAACAACATTTCTACGTATCGTAGATAATTTCTATGTATCGTGTAGATACTTGAAATTTCCAGCAAAGACATGTTTTTAAACATACTTTCTCAAAAAGTTTCTTTTTTAATTTCGGGAAATGTCTATAGGGAACCAGAATTTGATTATACATTACTAAATGAAGTTTAAACACATCTCTGATGCGATATCACCCTTAATATTTTCGACTTGTTTACAACTCGTCTTCTAATTGGGCAGATTTTAAATTTAGCATTTAAGGTTTTAGATGGCGGTTGCAAGTCTTTGTACCAAAATTTATTTTTTAATTAAAGTAAAGAAATATAAATAAAAAGGAATATGAAAAAGAAAAACTGCAGCTTAGTTTACTAGGCTATGTAAGGTAGTTAAAAGTAGCGGGTGCAGATTAGTTTACTAGGCTATGTAAGGTAGTTAAAAGTTGAAGGGCACTTTTAGTGGGAGCTACCAGCTAGTATTTTAACCATTAAAAGAAGCACTAATAATTAATGAAAGAAAGCCGCCAATGAATGAAAATTTGACTAATTTCGCACATATCTCTTTAAACATTACGGAGGTTACCCTGTTATAAAAACCTTGTGAGTGTTTATTATTATTATTCTAGTGATCATGACTCACGTATGAGTTGAAACGTTTAGTTAAAAAATATTTAAAATATGCTATAGTCTTCAAGATATTTATTTGTATTTTATGTACCTCAGTACTGAAATCATCGTGGTTGCTAAGAACGCTTGGACAAGGCGGGTTTGGGCTATATCCTGAAACCTACAGGCAGTGGGTTAAGGACATTTTCCAAATCTTGTCAAGAAAAGCACCATGTTACGATGTTCTTCCCTCCATATTCGTTTTATACAGGGGGAAGGAGTAAAAGACGAAAGCTCAAAGTCCAACGTATATTGTGAAACGGATTATATTAAGTTCCTTATTTAATGTTTTAATGTCAAAAGCAAACACTAAAACTTTCATTGATATAAATGTTTATTTTACTTTTCATCGTTCGTAACCGGTTATTATCCTTTGCCAGCAGGAGGCATATGCATATAACATAAGATCAGGGGGTTCAATTGTTTTAAGAAGGGACAAGAAATACTATTTGTTCCTCGTCGAGAATGGTCTATAAACTAGCCGGTGCGGAAAGCATTTAATGGCGATAACTTAAAATTTTATGATATATTTTTTACAGTTTTCTCTCAATAAGTCTACATGTTATGACATAATGTTTAATAATGAGATTTATTTTCGGTGTAAAGTATTGCTAGTCAACTTTTATTAGGTTTACGAAAGGATGGTTGCATAATCAACAAAATAAAATAAACTTGTTTATAAAATATTACACTTCTAAAACGAAATAGATCTCAGTAACAACATAATCTTCATTGAAATATTTTACCTGTTATTCGGGGCATTTTGATGTTCTAAAACGCAAAGGTCAATAAAGTAACAAAAGTGCAATCCGTTTGAAGATCAATGGTATGATGACCTTGAACCGTGATGTGTGATGAAGGAGAATGTCTTGATTATTAATTTTGATCAATAATTGCAATAATTATGGCAATGCAAGTCATATTTCTGACCACCAAACTGAACTGGTGCAAATGCCGGGAAGGCAATTAAAAAAACTCTGTAGGGGAGAGCGAACATAATGACGAGAATGAAGGGTTGGCCGATAATTACATTTTGATGGAATCAATTAAATTACTAATCAACTTCCAAGACCACACGGGAACTGTAAAGTACATTTTTGAAAAAGTCTCTCCAGAGGAGAGCAAATGGGATGACATCACCAACGAGTGGGGCTTATGTTGACAATGCCATAACTGATCTTATAAAACTTAAGCCTATACGTACTGGTGCCTAAAAGTATATTTTTTATATCCTGTGCGGGAGAGAGTAAATGCCATGACGAGCGAGATTGAAGGACTTGATCCGTAATTACATTTTCGTGGCAAAGCTTTCAATACCAAGATTTTCAAGACTATATGGGAACCAACCTCGTCCCCAGGGCTTCTTTTCCTATTTTTACTTGAAGATATCCTTAAGTACAAAAAGGAAAAGAAGCCCTGGGGTCGAAGTTGTTTGGAACTAGAAGTTACATTTCTTTAAACCCACTGTTGAGGGATGTGAACCTTGGCATCACTGTTCCGCGCAATGTTGGGCAGCCGTGCATTGTCGGGCAAGAAACAGGCATGTGCAATGCTATTATGTGCATTGCCAGGCATCGGCAATCGAACCGAGAGCCCAAATTAACGTGCAGAGAAGAGTGTCAGAAACATGGTATTGACCTATTGTTGTGCTCATCTTATATGCATATTACAACTAGCGTTATCCATTGCGATCGACACGTAGAGCACCTTTATAAGCTACCAAACGCAAATGAAACAAATCAAATTCCAAATTTGTAATTAAGCTATGATGTCGGACAAGCGGGCTGGTAATAAGTGTTTGCCTGACATTGCGTGTGACATAAAGATATGTTTGATAATTAAATTTTGATGGAAATGACTGTAATGTTTTTATCTTACCGAGTATCCTTTTATTTCGAATTTAATAATTATGAAGAAGCAGATGGAGTAAATGATAATTATTGAAAAATATTGTACCCTATTCCCCCGAATATAAGCCCACCGCGGCCCGGGAATAGGTCCAGTGGGCTTATAAACAAGCACATTTTTTCATTTTGGGAATCAAAAGGCAATTCGTTTATTAACTGTGTGTTTGTTCTCGATGAAGTATATATCTAACTATACACTCCGCCTTTTTTTTAAATGCCCTTGAGCCTTTTAATTTTAATTTAAAAGGTACCTCTAGTCAATTTAATCGTTTTTTTCGCGCGCGCCAGTGATAGTCAGGGAGCTGAGCAGCAATTTTTGTTGGGGATAATAAGAGGGACATTATAAAACCACCCAAGAAAAGTTTCTAGTGGCTTGCACAAACAAAAAAGTTATGTTGGCCCTCATGAAATTAGTTGCAGGGGAACTTTGCACCTATTGATATGATATGATATATTTGCCATTATAATTATAATAATATATCGTAGTGTACAAGTATAATATACAACTTGTATATATATATATTACTGGCTGGAGCGAGAAGAATTTCACCCAGTTTACCCTATCCCTTCAAAAACCTGAAATTTAGAAGTTATCCTAAAAAGAAATGAAATACACCATTTGAAAGCCCATGAAAACCTACATAAAGGGGAGTTCAGTGAATATAGTAAAATTCTTAAGCCTTCCAGGGATAACTGCTCATAAGCATCTTCAGGGCCTTTTTAAGGCGTTTTACTTAAAAACTGTAGAAAATAGCACTATGGTTGTTTAAGTGTTCTCTATACAGTTTTTCAAGAGCTTTCTAATGGTATAATTACTTTTCATAAATGACAACCTTAAAATTCAGCTATATTTAGAAGCTCATAGGAATCCCTTTACGAGTTTTAAGAAAACCTGTATATCTTGTGAACGAAAGAAAACTAAACAGTCCAACAAAGTCAATATTAAGCCTTTTAGAAACGGTTAAAAGTAGTTTTTTAATGTACTCCAAATTTGCACCAACTTACCTTGTTTTTTTGTCTCTCAGCTCCCTGACTATGACGGTCAAACTCATCTTACCACCAGTATTTAAAACATAACTGCAGTAGCGGGAAATTGTTCTTGGAACGTGACCGACTATTCGCTGACTTTTGATGACCTTAATAGCGTAATTATCGTAAACATTCGTTGGTTCCATTTCGCAGTCTAAGATAGCTTCAATTAAATGCAAGGCGACCAAACATTCTTGTATACGTGGCCTGTCACAAAACTTTCAAACTCAATCTTATAAGGTCTATTGTCAGTAGTTCTTGCCATGTCTTTTTTATTTAAAGTTTTAAGAAAGCAAAATGTTGAGATGCTACCAAGTCGAAGGAGAAAACAGACTATAATCAGTTTAAACATTTTGTATGTCCATCGGTGAGAAAAGAGAAATTTATGATATCCCAGAAGAGGAATTGAATAATATTCTTTCACAGTTTTTTATGAAAGCTACACCAAAAAAAGGTGCATCGTACGAGCCAGATACGCTAAGCAGTTTTAGAAATTCTTTTCAGAGAATTTTAGTAAATCATGGATCCCGTTACGATTTAAAAAGTGGAATAGTGTTTGCGAAATCTCGGACTGTTTTAGCTAGTCGACGAAAACAACTAAGTAAATCAGGTAAAGGTAACAAACCTCATGCAACGCGTGCTTTAACTGATGGTGAAGTCGATTTTCTCTACACTTCTGGGTATTTCGGAGACGAAAATCCCGAAAGTTTACAACGAACCGTGTGGTGGAAAATTACTAAACATTTTGACCATCGAGCCAGACACGAGGCAAGGCAACTGAAATGGGAAGATATAAAAATTGAGAAAGATTTTAACACAAATGAAGAATATTTAATTTGGGATGTTGAAAGAAGTACAAAGACAAGAACAGGAGAACGTGTAATGGGGCATAAACGAGCCTTCTATCCCCCAAAGCGTTTCAGGATAACACAGAAAGATGCCCTGTAGGTCTATACAAAACGTTCTCATCCCACCGACCTGTAAACATGTGTCGAAACGAATCACCTTTATTTTTAGTAGTAAAACGAAACTTCAACTACAAGAAGGAGAAAATATGGTATTATGAGCGACCAGTAGGTCGAAATGGAAATGGGGAGTTTTTGTCAAAAGCCAAAACACTTCTTCCTGTTAGTCATCATGGTTAGTAGCAAATCACAGCGCAAGAAAAACGGCGATATCAAACTTACTTGATGAAAATATCAATCCTCTCCACGTCTCGCAACTTAGTGGGCACAAGGAAACAGACAGTTTAAGAAACTACCTCGTAGTAGCATGTACCGAATGTCAGAGAAATATGTCAAAAATACTAAGTAACAGCGACGCTAACAAAAAACAACCAACTCCATCTGCTCTTCATGTTACTCCACAAAATGACTGGTGGAGGTCCACACATAAAACAACAAATGTTTGAAAATTGGAATCCGGTATTGCCTGCAAGCTTCCATGGCGCTCACATCACAAATTGCACTTTTAATATAAACATTTATCACAACAACAACAACAACAACAGTCTTTCACCTCTTTCAACTTACACCAATCGTAAAAGGAAACGAATTCTTATTGATGATGATGATGATGATGATGAGTTATAAAAGTTGAAATATGAACCGTTTAGTTTGTTTTAAAAATATTTGTGTCTTTGAAAGGATTATAAAAATGTATATAGTTTTGTGGAAGAAAAAAATTCGAACGTATGCAAAACTTTTAAAAATATTATTCGAATTTCACTCTTCCCCTCAAGTATTAAAATTGCTGACCGGGTTATAAAACCTATATTCGGGCAATACGGAAAATATTTACCATCAGTTTGCGCAGTACCCTCGCAAGCTCGGGCACTACTCCAACTTCGAGTAAATATTTTTTCGTATTGCTCTCCTTAACAGTTAATATAGGTTCAGTATTAACTGCTGGTGTTCAAAAGTAAGGTAAGAATTACAAGGCCATAAAAATGTTTTAAGAACTTAAAAAAAGGCACCCAAGGCACTAAAGGAGGGACAATGACACAAGATATCATGATAAAAAAAGACCCGAATGTTATTTTCAACAAACTAAACTTTGCTTGTCATGGACGCAGCTAAATCTCCTAAAGGTGAGGAAGTCGTTTCAGTACTTGAAAAACTTAACACAAACGTGAAATATATTGATGGAGGGATGACACATGTAATTCAGTTCTTGGATATACATGTCAATAAGCCCTTCAAAGATTACATGAAAGACAAATGGGCCGAATGGATAGATAATGGCGAAAGAGAGTACACAAGGACAGGAAAAATGAGAAAAGCATCGTATGACATGGTAGCAAAATGGGTTATGGAGTCGTGGAAAGCAATTCCTGACATCATGTTTAAAAAGGTTTCAAAGAATGTGGTTATGGAATGGGATGGCAATTTAGAAGTTCTACATTCGAGATTGAAGGACACGATTTATACAGAGCAGTACCAATGGGCTTTATTCTTGAAGTTGAGGAAATGTTGTAGCCATGGACGCAGAACTGGCAGAAAGAGGTGTAATTGATTGCTGTAGCACATTTATTGTTACTTAGACACGAGATCTTTAAAGGAGGGCTTCCACACAAATATTTCTTGTAGCGCAGGTATTTAATTTTTCTTTTACACAACATTTTGGGAATCTTTCCACACGTATTTTGAAAATAAAAAATAATCTTACCACCTGCTGAAGATCTAAACCCAACGGAAGAAGCATTATTCCAAATAACAAAATATTTTCAGCATTTTGTTTCCAAGTAAACTTTAGAAAAAGTCACTAAATTTCAGCCCATTTGCGTCAGTGGTTCAAAAGATATTACAAAAAAACTGACAGGGGCCTCTCATCAAGTTCATTTCCTGCTATGTGGCGAGTTCAATTCTTACATTTCTTAATTTCAGTTTTTTCTCTAATAATTATTTTATTTTATCTTCACACTCCTCCTGCTACGTTTATCTTCACACTCCTCCTGCTACGTTTCGTTATCGTGTTCGCGAATACCGCCTATTCTTAAATTGTTGCGCCTGGATCTATAATTTTTTCCTGGGAATTTTTATATACAGATTCCAAGTTGTTGATGAGCTCATCATATTTCTCAATTGCTTTACATTTAGCTTTAATATTTTGTATTTCTTTCCCTTACCAGATACTGTAACATCCGTAACTTCAACACTTGATTTTAGCTCGTTTAATTCTAAGGAATCAAATCTTTGGTTCAGTAGTATGTTGTTGTCGCTAATTAATTTTGTTAAAATATTTTGATAATTCTCAAACATTTCTTTCTGCTCTTCTTCATATTTCCTTTGAGCGACCTCGTGTTCTTGAAAAAATTTTCTAATAATTTCTTCAAACATTTTCTTCAGTTTTCCTTCTTAGTTCATCCATTTCTTCCTTTAAATTGATATATAAGTAATATAAGTAAAATATATATACAGTCGACGCTCTAATTAGAGGACACCATCGGTGCAAGAGGTTTTTCCTCGCGGAGCTTCCATCAAAATTTACCGTAAATCGTTAGCCTGGAGTCTTTAGTGCTGAAAATTACTTTGTAGGTAGCATATACGAGTCAAAAATGGCGGGCTAATGTTGACAATAAACATTGTTAAGTATTGACGTATAAGCGAAGATGGACGTTCAAACTGTTGTTTCAGATCATCAAAGAGACCGCCATTTCTTACGAGCTATCCGTGTTGGTCTACGAATTCCAAATCTTCCCAACTGACGGCAACAAATCCAGTGAACAGATA
>JANTOQ010239921.1:0-13561 GCA_027564595.1 Bythotiara depressa | reverse complement strand
TAAATAATGAAAAGAAACATAATTCAACAACTAATTATGTTCTTTCTTCTACCGTTTACCCGTGCGGCTTTTGAATTTTACTCGATATTTTCATGTATTGTTAACACTAATACAAATTCTGAATAGTGCGGTTAATTTCGAAAAAGGTGTATTAACGTACATGCTCATACATTAGTACATTTTATAACAGGTTGCTTTTGAGTAGCTTCATATATCGCCTCACATTGCTCACGAATCTCACAAGATGATGTTTCCTGTCGGATGGTTTCAAGCATGGACAAACATTCTTGTGTCATCAAGTCCTTGTAATGGTCGGCTAAACAAAAAGAAAACAGGTTTTGTCAATGAATTATTTTTTTCTTCTTAGATTTATACTTTCGCACACACCAAGAACATATTAAAAAAAATTTCTATCAGGTATGAAAATTCCCTATTTCACGTGCGCGGAAGAACAAAACACACCATAAAAAAGTTTAAAGGGTTAATTTTCGCTCCCTATACCATTCTATACCATGCATATGATCATTTCTATACCATGCATATGATCATTTCTATACCATGCATATGATCACTTCTATACCATACATATGATCATTTCTATACCATGCATATGATCATTTCTATACCATGCATATGATCATTTCTATACCATGCATATGATCATTTCAGTATTTATTTTGCACACACACACACACACACAACGTAAAACCGGTTGTCAAAGTGCACCTATACTACATTAAAACGACACGACGTAAAATCGGTTGTCAAAGTGCACCTATATTAAATTAGGCTGGTTAAGATAAGACAACGCGGACATCTGTTTCGGTGAGGGGAAACCCCAAAAGGCTTGGGAACTAGTAGCTTTCTTCGCGTCCTCTTTCAGGAAGTTTCGTTCGAAACTGAAACTTCAAACCTTGTGTTTTGACGTTGTGCTGAGAACGTGTAGAATCGATGATGGATTCCAACACAGAATTTTCTGTTTCAAAGAAAAGGTAAGTTAAAACGTTTCTAAAAGACAATTAGGATTTTTAGAAGGCTACTATATGTATTTTCTTAAGAAACAAGTAAATTTTACTGTTATGTTGGGAGAGAATTTAAGACAGCATTCTTTGGGAATTTTTAACAGATTTTGAAGAATATAAACTCTCTTTGTATAAAATATAAATAGTTTCTTTTAATTTTAAGACTCTCCATGCATTGGAATCAAGAGAGAGATATCATGCTGATGGGGGAGGTTACGGCCTTGGGTGTCTTGGCTCAAAAATAAAGTAAAGAAAGGGGGCAGCGCTGGCAACAGGTTGCAGATGCGTTGAATGAGAATGAAGATTTTTATGTCACTGCTAGAGTAGTGAGAGACCGACTATCAACTATTATGAAAAAGCATAATGTACAAAAGAGTAAAGATAAAAAACTTTCATGTGAAGGTGATGAAGAAGTAACAAAGTTTCATGTTCTTATTGAAGAACTGATTGAGCTCAGTGATGACACTTTAGGCACGTAAATTTCATATCAGATACATGTTTGAAGTTTGATTGGCCAAATAAAACGTTTTTCAGAGAAAAACATAAACACTGAAATTCAATTCTTCCGCAGCGTTTTCTATGCTTTTCCAAGCCTGAAACAATTAACCACAAGACGCGAACTTCATATTGACAACGCTGTGTTAAAACGACGTCCGCGTTGTCTGGTCTAAATCAGTCTATTAAAACGATACGACATAAAACCTGTTGTTAAAGTGCACCTATACTACATTAAAACGACACGACGTAAAACCGGCTGCCAAAGTGCACTATACTACATTTTTCTAATGCGGTAATCCTTGTAAGCAGTGACATTAAGTCAACTTACCGCATAAAGAACACACGTGGTGAATAGCCCAAACAGCCCATCGTTGAATCTGTGGTTTTTCACTACATTGTAACAAGCCATAGAACGGTTTGAATGATCTGAACGAAAAATTAAATTGTGAATAATTCAACAAATTCATAAAGTTAGAGAAGCCCTGTGAAAATGATTTGAAAGTTAGAAGCCCTGTGAAAATGATTTGCCAAAACAATTGTTCTACGCATGGCAATGAAATACAAAACAATACTATACTAATATTTGTTTTGCAAAAATTTCTAACAGTGATCAATATTAACACGATTTTTTTCTAGAATTGCATTTTATTTATTTACTTATTTATTTATTCCAATTTTATGCCAGAAGACTTGAATATGAATATCAATATCAACATATATATATTTATAATTTTACACATACCGACACTGGAAATACGGTTATAACGATATTTCGGCTCTTACGAGTCTTCATCTGGTTAAAAACAAGTTACAGAGTATACCAACAAAATATATAAAATCTAATTGTTAAATTCCCTATATCTTTTATATTAAAACGAACCCTCCTACGAAGCAAAACGGCCACTGTAACAAGAACAATGCCTAAAGTAATAATAAAAACACTAAGATGAAGTAATATAGATTGGATCTAATTAACAATTGTACGATATCGAAATAGAGATCTGCGTGGGAGTACATGTGTGATAAAAATGTGAGTTTGTTTCAAAATGTCCTAAATTGTAGAAAAGCATAAAAAGTCCTAAATTGTAAAAGAGTACAGAGGTTATAATACACTAAACATTAAGCTATCTATGATATATACAGTTGTGATAAAAATATAAATATTATAATACACTAAAATTAAGCTCTATAGTTAAATACAGTTAATATATATACATAAATAAAAACAACATTTCTTTATAGAGTGGACTGGTATTTCGGTATGTTACGATTCTTTCTCTAAGTAACGATTTACAAACGATGCTACAATTTAAACGCACCTAAAATTAACGAGTCGTAAATATATATATATACAATAAGATACCGTAATAATATAAATATTGCTTTACTATGGAAATGCTATATATAATATAAGTTAAAAACAATTGTTAAATTTTAAAAATAAAAGTGTAAATAAAACATAAAAAAAGTAAATAAAAAGTTTAACAAGGTAATTAGACATGATTGGTTTATTGACTTGCCTCTCAAACACAGTGCCACTCCTCTCTCTACAGAGTGGACATCTACTGTCTATAATATGTGTTGTGTAAGGAGCTGTGCAGGCTACGAGTGTACCAGGCTATCCCCTGGTCAGCAATGCAAACTGCTATTGTTAAGTCAACTAAAACAACACAAGGGTGTCACCCCTGCTATAGTCGCAAAACAAAACAGGAAGCATATCATTACACACACACGTTTTCTAATATAATATATAGCAAAAACAAAACGCTAGCACATCCCTGACACCACTCGTATATAAAGTACACACTTTTTAAAGCCTTTATGCAACTGCAAGAGGGACGTCTTTTTCGTTTAGGCCGTTTGGAGAGTAAGTTTTTAATTTATGTTGCCAAATACTCTCCTGTCGTCGAAGCGAGATCTCTTCTCGAGCCTGGTCAATAAGTTTTATTTACCATTCTTTTAGCTCCTCACGATCTTCCTGACAGAAATGATTGTAGAAAGTGGTTTGCTCAATTATTTTGGTTTTAACTAGTGCTCCTTTGAAATAATTTTCCCTATATTTAAGATGTTTTGACTTATAATTATTAAATCAGTAACGAATTGTTTTCTTCTAAGCTTTCAGCTCCGAGAGATTTACAACCATGCACATTGCACAACACGGCACCACAGAAGCACATTCGTATATCGCATTATAGGCATCGCTTGTGGCGCACACAAACATATAAACATATAATATATATGACCTATGGTTCTAGCGAAGAGGTCATCCTTCGCACTGTGAAGGCGTGAATGGGAGTCGAACCCGCAACACTTGGATTGCAAGTTCAACTTACTCACCACTGTGTCACAGTTCTACTTCAAATTTTGTTTTGGTGAACACTGTAAACTACACACTTTACATTTTAATAAATAAACTACGTTGGTAGAGTCAAAACACCTTTTCTAATTCCAAATAATTGAGAATCACCATCCTTGTCAGAGAAGGTTTTTGATTCCTCAATATAGTTGCATACCATACATCTGGCCCAACCCATATCCCTTACACTCTACCTTAAATTGTAGCATCGTTTGTAAAACGTTACTTTGAGAAAGGATCGTAAGATACCGAAATATCAGTCCACTTTTTTGTTTATATATATATATACATTTCCTACTATATATTATATATATATATATTATAATAATGAAAACTACTAAATTTATGTATTAACAATTAACAATCATCAGGTAAATATACTGTAAAACATTTTTAGATGGTATATCAGATATATAAATATTATAGCTACAAGTTAGAGTCCCAAGTGAGATTTAATCTTTAGATTTATAATTGGCTAATAAAAATTTATTCTCATGACGACATTTTGAGATTAGCTCAGATTTCTTGTTTAACAACTCGTCTTGGTTCGAGTAAGTAATGATGGCGAGTTTCTCGTGTAGACAGAGTGGGCATCATTTGTTGATATTAGAGTACGCATGTATGGATTTCATGACAGACCAAATTAAAACTGGTGTCTCGTTAAAGTTATTTTTCATTTCGCAGATATAACTTGAAAGTGCGGTGCTTTTAGCATACTTTTTTATTTGAAAACGATTGTGGCTGTTGTAACGTGTTTTCCATTCTCCTTCTGTTGAACTAATGTATAGTCTTATTACATCTGTACCAAACATGCCCCAAAGAGTATGCATTTGTTGATTACATTTGAGGATCTGAAATTACCATTTAGAGGACACGTTGATTTATTTCTGCAGTGACAAGGTGGGTTGGTAGACTGTGTTGTTGATGTTAATTGTTTATCGTGAGATTTTATAATATTTTCAATATTTTCAGGCAACTTTAACTCACTTTGACAGTATTGCGGTTGAAGATTTTATGGAGATTGATCGATTTAGGAAAATGACGATCTATGAAAGTAAGGAATGATTTAACAATATTTGTGGAGACGTTCTTACTAAATGGTGGATTGAATAATATTATGTTGCAGCAACGGTTTTGACGTTTTCAGTTCTGTTGTTGAAAATCATAATTTAAATTGATGTTTTTGTATCCACTTCTTTGTAGTGCTTCTTCATACTCTCTCTAAGAAGAATTGAATATTGCTTCATTAGAATAATTTTTCAATAATCTTTCGTTAATGGATGTTGGAAGTTGTTTGATGATTTGTGGAGGGTGGTTAGAAGAAGTGTGAATATACAGAGTTTATAGTTTGGTTTTTCGTAGGGTTGGTATGATTCGGTGTTTAGGGTTACATCCAAAAATTTAACTGATTTACCATCTAAAAATGTTTTACAGTACGTTTACGTGATGAATGTTAATACATGAAACTCTGAGTAGTAAATTTAGTAGTTTTCATTATAATAATACACATGCTCTGATTTTATCATAGAGCACTCTGGTTAATAATATATACTTAACACCTATATATATAATTTTATATTTTTATATTTACATAGGCAGAAGAACCATTGTATACTATGGATGATGATTATTAACATTATTATTATAAACATTTTCTCTGCTTAATGGAACCTAAACTAATGATGATACCTCCTCTCACTGACTCTCTCACTGACTGCAAAATGCAACCACATAGGAAAGTAAATGATCAACTTTGAGCTATATTTAAACCACCATTCGGAGACTAAAGCACAAATATTAATTTGCTATTATTATCTTAGGATACTAAACAGTGGAAATATATTCTTGTAAAATAAAACAAGTTTGTTGTTATTTAACCAACTCAAAGTTCTTCCAATACCCAGTACTGTATTAAGTATAATTATTATGTAATTATTAACAACATTAGGTTCAGCATGTTAAAAAATACAAATTTTAGGATATGCCTTGAATAGAATATTTCCCTTCTGTCACATGCTTCTGTAAGAAAGAGATGTTAAAATGTTAACTAACTCTTCAGAAATGTTACATGCTTCTGTAAATAATATTTATTTATTCCACGGTTTGGATGATCTTAGCATATCTATTTATAAACAAAAAACTTCATAAAATTATCATCAGAAACTTATAATTACTAAAGCATGTATAAATGAAACGTACGAATCAGTAGTGAGTGATTAAGTTTTACAAATTAATGCTAATGCCTTACCATATGTATTACCAAATAAGGATAATTTATTACCAAATAAGGATAATGTAGTAACAGATATTGTAGTATTTCTTTTTTTCTTTTGATATCTTAAACTAAATTCCACCACGCATATATATTTTAACAAACCACTGGACTTGCTGGTACCTTAATAGATGTATTGCATGCTTCAAGAGTATATATAAGCTTCTGATAGCATTATCATATATTTCTTAGGAATGTTTTTATACAGAGATTTAAAGATCTCTTTATCAACACCAGCTTTTCATTTATTTATTACTGAAGTGTACATCTCTTTACACATTGCAACTTACACATTGTAACTTAAAATGAGTAAGAAACAAATTTAGTCTTTACCCCTTAAAGAGCATGAGAAACCATACACGGAAGTCGTTAGTTAATTAAAATAATGAAAGAAAAACTGTTGCTACCTGTAAGTTACTATTTCACTGTGTAGATGACCCCATCTTTTAATAGCCTCATCCTGAAAAACATTCAAAATAATATGTTAGTAAGACATAAATAACGACAATATTTTTTATTTACTTTTAAAAAGTCAACACATACCTTTAGAACAATTATTTAGTTTCTGAAACTTTCAATTTCAACTGAAGAACTTCTTTTATGAGAGACTAATAGAAACAGATTAATACTAGTTCTCAAGAATGTTATTTTCTTTATCTAAATTTAATTCTTCAGCCCTCCATGTATACACTAACACTATTTCTCTTTATTGTAAGAAGTGATATTATTTTGCTTATGTCAGCAAAATGTCATTATTATTAATGATTTCAGTGAAAAAAGAGAGAAGCATATATATGTATATTAGTAAAGGGCGGCTTTTTGTGAGATTTTGGTTCAATTTCAAATATGATGACATAGAGTACTCTCATTTTTTGATTAATATGGATGTCAAGATCGCAGTTAGTCACTGTAATGCTCAAATGGAGATCGGCAATAAGAACTGGGAATTGTTCACCTAAACACATTTTGAAACTTTCATCTTCCAAAAACATATTTGTGTAAACAAAACCACTTTACTGCTTACACTTCAACCAAAAATATTTTTATTTATGTCACAGGTGTAGTTTCCCAATAATGTAAACTGAATGATGTACCCTTCAAGCATACGACAACTTCATGTTTTAATTTAAAATGAAAGTAAACAAAATACCAATTCATATAGTATGCTGCGCCGATCCTCTATTGTAAGAAAAGTAGACATCTCATCCCATCGTAATGCCAAGTTTGCAATAATACCACAAGCAAAATAACTGACTTGGACTTGTTCACTGGCTATCAGACATCTAGAACAAGAAAGTGAGAACTGAAGGTAGATGCAAATAAACAAATCATAATTTATTATTATGATCTATAAAATAGCCTCCACGAAAATGTATGAAATAATTGACAGAAAAAAAGTTGTAATTAACAGTTTACTGTATTGCCAATTAATTAAATTAATAAATTCCTTGCTACATGATAGTTATGATACATGCTTAAAGGTTGCTAATAAATTCTTTGCTACGTGATAGGTATGCTACATGCTTTCTATATCACTATTGTTTTATTATACTAATGTCTTTCTGACCCTAAAAGTCTACCAACAGAAATCTTATAGAAATGTTAACATTTCAAGAGTTCATTCATAATTAAAGGAGACCATTACAGATGCAGATTTTTTTAAACAAATTCTAAAACAAAACTGTCAATATGCTAGGTTTTTTGTCAAATCAGATCAAAATTTGTAAATGAAGCTAATATTTCCTTTAAATAACATTTTTAGAATTATATTATTATATTATATTATATTATATTATATTATATTATAAAACCAACAACCAATAAGCAGGCTTACATTATAACATGTGGTGAAAAAGAGATAAAAATAATTATTTAGCATTCTCACCTGACACGCTTCATAAGATTTCCATCTAACAACATGACTTCATGTAAAAACACCACTTCAGCAATATTATTCTAAACAAACATATGAATAACTTTGAATACTTTTGAATCAATTGCTTCTTTCAAAAGAGCTCTTCGAAACTTTATACGAAATGCTGCAAATAGTACTTATAAAATTCACAATCCATATAGTGTGAAACTACTATCAAGACTACGGTTAGGATTTAATCACTTACATGAACATAAATTTCTCCATAATTTTTTTGACACACTTATGTCCTTTTTGAACTTCTCGAACCAATGCAGTAGAAACAACTGAGCATTATTTTTTTGCGCTGTCCTAATGCCTTAATACAAAGATCTAAACTTTTTGATCATCTCCATCAAATACCCATATCATTGATCGATGGCTTCCATCATATCTTTAGATATGGCTTGTGTCGACTGTCACAGATTCTGAGTTTTTATGCTTGAACACTGTTTCTATGCCAACAGTGTTCAAATGGCCTGTTCAATCACTACTCTATGTTTGTAACCATGGTCGCATCAATCAACAAGAGTTAAATACTTATTTTATTATTATTGTTAATACTAATTACCTGCTATTTTATTTTTATTTTTTAACCAGATGAACTTTAATTAAACATTCAAATTCAATCTGGATGAATGTGCAACCTATTGTTTTCTGACTGTGCCAGCCACGTTGTGACTATTATTCTAAATTCAATATCCCTATTCAAAACAAAACAAATTGTTACATCGTGTGAAAAAAACCTACACATGAACTGAAAGGAATCTGATTGGTTCGATTGTATTATACCAAGCGAGAGAATTTGCACCGAAGGCTCTAGGTACACGTGAGTCAGGATTTTAGTTCTGATCACCAAAAAAAGCAATGTGATCGTTTTAGAATCTGAGGTTTCCTCAGCTAACAATAAGATGTTGTTGGAATATTTTGTGTAAAATGCCATGTCCAGATTGCTCATATCATTTTTACATAAGCCTGTGAGGCCAGTGAGGTAAATCAGCATGACAACCTAGTCAGAAAAATTAAAATTTTGACTATTTTGCAACCAAATGAATGCAAAACATTGACCATGAATGCACTCAAAACACAATGTATGTAAATACTCCAGCATTTGTTTACACCCACAATTCTATTATATAAAACTTTTCTATTAAATTTTAAGGTATAAGCATTCGACCCATTCAAAACTGTTTTCATCTTACTTTGCTTTGAAAAACAAATATTTTAACTGCCGCATTCTGGTTTTTTCATTCAGTAAAGCTCAGATTATAAGTTTTTAACTTCAAATATCACAGGTATGTGATGTCGGCTTGTGTATCAGAGTTCTCAGAAAGAAAATTCGAAATTTGAGGACAACGCGCATAGCTTCAAAGTGAATGGCGGTCTCTTTCATTTAGAACAATAGGTTGCACATCCAGATTCAATACAACAAAAACAGAAAAAGTTTGAGTTCTCTTGTTTTGACCCAGTTGGGCAGGCTGCTGCTAGCTTCCCGCATTTTTTCAATGAGGTTATATATCTTTTGTGTTTGTGAAATGCGTTCCCCCCCTTACAACCTCTCTAAAGGAACTTGTTGCTCATTCTAATTTTATTTCCTTTGTAATAAATTATGTGAGCGTGCACATACATTACACACGAAGGCAAGTACTCTTTTTCTTCACTGTTTCTTGAAAGTGGAATGCATGTAATTTTCTTGAGGAATTTAATCAGCGAATGAATTCAAATTATAAAAGTCTTTCAACTGATGCCATCTGTATAAGGCTGTTTAGTGTAGACTTTTCTTCTTCTTTTAGTTTTGTCTGTTTAGGAAAGTCAGGACACCCTGAGTAGACCTACAAATACTACAAAGCTCAAAGTCATCAATGTTCAAGCATAACAACAATAATAAACAATTCACTAATGAAGAAAGGTGAACACTAATAAGGACAGTTATATGTTTCCATATATGCATTTATTGCTAAATCAAAAAATCAAATCACAGTTTGATTTTCTTTTAAAATGCAGATAATTAACCATAAGCTTTTTTTAGGATGTTAGAACATCTCATCTAGACGTTCCACAGAACATCTCATCTAGACATTCCACAGACAGTCTATAAGTTATAATGGGCCAATACCTCTCATCATCATAAATAAAAAAAAGATCCTCTCAAGACAAAGATGATATTACATGGATTGATTATCTACAGATATTACATGGATTGATTATCTACAAATATTTAACATCGCTTTGTTGAATGACTAATCAAACTTTTATTGAATCTTTTTATAATATTATAGTCTTTTTACCTTGCTTCTCTTTTCTTAGACTATGAGAAGTACATTCATTATAAGTGCACACCATGCCAAGATATTATATTTAGTAAACTTAACAGGTGTCTCTCCAAATAGGAAGAATATTAGAACCCTTCATTATAAAATCAATTTCCAGTTTTGGTTTTGGCGAAACTTACCAATAATCCAAGAACTTTGGTTTCAATATGAATGTCATCAGGAAATGCCTGAAAATAAATATACAGGTAACTTATAGTACAAAGAATAAAATAGTGTTAGTTTATTATTATATTTTTATATTAAATATCTCTACAATATCTAAATAATTTGTCAGTTCCTCGACACAAACAAAAATTCATATTCATATTTAGTTTATGGTTGTTGATTGAGAAATCATGTTGTTGATTGAGAAATCATGAATTTCCATATAAGTAGATTATATCAGAATACAAAAAAATTGTTTTATTATTTGCATGAAATGTCATAAAACATTAAAACACATACCTCAAGTAGCCTTAGATATTTATTCAGTCCATCTAGATCAACAAACAATTTGCATGCTTGTGGAGATTCGTCTAAATATAACATTATACATCACTATTTATCTTCATAAACCACAAAATCAACGAACAAAAAGTTTAATAAATCCCACGTTTTTGCCCAATTTGTAGAAGCCAATCAAGATTTAGAAAACAAACGTGGCACAACAAAATGTGAGTGATAAAATTAACAAGTGGAAATTAGGCTTTAAGTATTGTACACATAAAGGCATCAAAAACTAAAAACACTACAAGGACAGTATAAAATATGTGGGGAATAATATTTCTTTCTTTTTATGAGAATATAAAATACCTGTTAAATTCCATAATGCACTCAAGTTAAATTTTAAAGTACCATCAACCTAAAGATAAAATATATCAATGTAATTTCATTATTGGTAAAGATAAAACATGGAATTAAAAATATGGGAGATGAAACAATGTTCTACTAGTTTGGAACACAGAATGTATTGTCTTTAATTCAGAATACAAACGATTAAGTAATAATATTAGGCATCGTTACGTATCATTTATATACTTTGACATATTATAAGGTATTAACGATTTCTTGCTTATTACTACATGAATAGCAGTTGAATCATATAAGAAGAATATATTTATTCTGAAGATGAAAATTTTAATGACAATCATGTAAAATGTAAAAAAACATTCTGTAGAGTTTACAAATACTTCGTTTGCATAATATACAATAATATATATTTTCCTTTAAGAGTATCATCATATTATATATTTCAAAAATTCATATCTCTACAATAACTACAAAGTTTATTTCTCTTAATTCCAAATTTATGTTCATATTTGCCTCATTCTTATGTAAAATCTCATTTAAAAATAGCCATAGAAAATTATTTACTTGCTTCATGATTATGAAATTTTCAATTTTATGTTTTAATAAGAAATTCAAATGTTTTTCATACAAATCTAGAGAAACAAATTTTATGATATCATTTGGTAAGGTCTATAAATAATAGTGTTAACTTACATTTGGATGAGTGAGTCGTTTTTCCACAATGTCTAACAAAAGCTGAAAACAGATATATGTAAAAACTGTATAAAACGTACCAAGACACTACACTGAAACACACAGCTTAGACATCCACAAAAAGATTGATAAGGAAAAGGTTACCATGGTTACCATCACATTACATGCCTTCATCAAACAGGTTGTAGAGAAACAAAATTAAATAATACATACACCACTTGAATAAACACATTTGCATACCTGTCAAAGAAAACATGCAAATAAAGTAAATAAAGATACTTTTGAAACTCACACAATGCACTTTTTAAAAATATATATTTTTGTAAATTTCCACTGCTAACCGAGGCATTTCTCACAAGAAACAAATGACATTTATGTTTCATTCACTACACTTACTAAAGAGAATATTGTCTATGGAACTTAACAGAGAAGGTGTTTTTTACATGCTAACCTTCATTTCTTTTCCCTTCATAAGTTCAGTGGTTTCTTTAGATGAAATCTGTAACAAAGAGAAACAATATTATGGAGTGATACCAACTACTCAAAAAACTCACATCATTTCATCAGGCTCACCCAAAATGTGGTGACACTGCAGTATACAATGCACTGGCAATTCATTATTTTCGTTATGTCTAGCAGCTGTTAAGAGGGCAACCTATTGGACACCATTAGACCTTGATTATAATTATTCTTGATAGAGATGACGAACTATTTAAAAGATTAAACATGCCAAATTACTTTCTGTTCTTTACCTTCTGCAAAGCATCAAAATAGAAATACATATGGCAGTTATCAAAAACATTTTTATTAAGTACAATTTATGTTTGTCATCATGTTTAGAGCTACCTGTTTTATTGAGAAAGAATAAACAATATTTTCTTTTTAACCCTCACAGTAGAGATAAAAATGGCAATTCTATTGTTTTAAAATTTAAACTACTTACTGAAGTATATTTTAGAAATATATAAAGATGCTGAATGTAAAACAGTATTATCAATATTATCAGAATGTTTTTGCGGACCAAAAGTAAAATAGTTGAGTGCTTTAGCTGAAAAGTTTATTTTATGGTAGATTTTACATATGTACAGAGTAGAAATCAATGTTAGCCTTTTCCTGTGCACCATCAATGTTTCTAGTGGTGAGCAAGATAATACCATGTGATATTTCTTCCATCAAACAACAAGATAATACCATGTGATATTTTTTCCATCAAACAACAAGATAATACCATGTGATATTTCTTCCATCAAACAACAAGATAATACCATGTGATATTTCTTCCATCAAACAACAAAAACCTTTCATAAATTTATAAGAAATATTATTTTTGTGTACCTGTAATAATTGAAGGAAATAAATTGAATGGATTATTCATTCTTACTATTTCTAAGGTTTTTACAAATTTATTTCTCCTCCAAGCATAAGATTCCACTTACCTTGCAAGCTAATATGGAGACAATTGCAACAGCCATTCGCGTAACATGCCTATCTACATTTTCTTGGTAACTCAGCATACAATTTAAGCATAGACGTGACATGGCTACCCGATCAAATTGCTATGAAGAAATATCAACACAAAGTTAATTAAAAGTAGAAACAAACAAACCAATTTGTTTGTTTGTTTGTTTATATTTCGCCGTTTAACAAAATAATATTTACAATAAAAACAAAGTCGTGTATATAAGT
>JANTOQ010239809.1:0-23334 GCA_027564595.1 Bythotiara depressa | reverse complement strand
AGAAAATAATATAAGATATATTTATATACACAAGAATGTGCATTTGTTGAAGTGTTGCAAGGTAATAAACTAAATCTCTGTTGTTCATCATCACTAGAAAATAATTTATAATTTATAATTACCGCATTGCGCATTATCATTTTTTAGAGAAAACGAACAATGACCGAACTTTTAACTAACCGCAGCCTTAGTTATGAGTGCTTTTCAGGGCTAGGTAGCAATTTATAGTTTTGTATGTTACCTCCTTAAAGGTATAAATATTTGTTAGCAAGTTTATAGGCACACATTAATAACTGGCAGCCACTTTGAGCGGTCCGATATGGAAAATAGAGTTGATGTACATTGAAACAAAAATTGTAAATAACTAAAAAACGAATGAAGGGTCAAAAATATGTCATAAATTCAAATTGTATTAAGATGTTGGCTACAGAAACCATTAAAGGTGAAAGAAAGCATGTTTAAATATATAAAGGTAAACTGAAAATAAGCGACGGGAGGGTCAGTATCTATGCAAAATAAGCCTCACTTAGTTAGGTCTGTGTAGTTTTGAAAGATATATCTTCAGAGCACGTTTTGCATAATTATAGTTACACTTGTCTTTATTTTGAACCTATTCACCTATTGTTATAATAAACGTGTTGCTGTTGTTGCAAGGCACAAAACTGTGGAAATGGAGATCAGCACTAATATTGTGATACAATGTTTAACAAAAAACACTTAAACAAACAAACAAACAGATATTGAATTTAAAATATTTTTCACGTTTTCTGATCACACTCATAATTATTAACTGTTTCACAAAATCATGCATAATATTTCATTAATTCCCGCATCACGCTGTGGTATCATTTCATCATGAAATCACGCCCCAAAAGGTTTACATTTCACGGAATTATAATCAAAAACTGGCAAGTCACGTAATCACAAATCTCTGCTGGCTTCGATTATATCATCTGCAATCATATCTAAATCAATTTCATAGTTGTGATGATAACACCAGATGTGTTTTTGTTGAATTAGAATGTTTACAAGTGACGAAATTCACAAAAGTATTTATAAAATTCGTGTGTGTGTGTAAAAGTTTGGGAACCAATGCTGGCCCCAATTATTGGGTAGGCCGTTGGGTATCAGAAACTGTAATTATCGATTTCTTTCATACCCATATAAAGTACTAACTACATAATACTTTAATTGTGGGTAATATAGCAACTCTTAAAAATAGTTTAGAAGGCACAAAATATCCATTCCAAATATTGACATTGATGGATCCCATGATCCATGATCTCTTTACTACTATCAGCACCATTTTTAATTTCCATCTGAGGCAATTGGTGTAAATTTTGTATGGTCAGCACTTTTTTGGAAAAATGTGCAAAAGACAAACTAAGTCAAAGCAACATAAATCGAATGTGCAAGAAGATAGAAGTTTTAGGTTTAAAGTTTAATAAGAACATGTTTCCAACTGTAAGAAAGATGACAGGAAGGATAGTATAGTATACTAATTATACTAAATAATTCAATAATAGTGGTAACACTGAGAGTACTTGTTTATTATCTGTGCCAGAGTTAATCTGGTGTACTTTGAAATTCAGATTTTGTAATAGCTAACTACTAATGGGTGAGTTGTGAAGATATATTTACATTCCCCTTGTTCTTGAAAATACTGCCCTTATCAAACCTGGTACGTGGAAAGAATATTGAAACTGATGATGTTATAGAGACCTAAATTGTGGGCATTCATTTGTAAAAATTGGAGGAGGAGAGTTGTCCATTCATTTGTATTTCTAAAAATCTGGTCTGCACATTGCTGATGGTACCCAATATTTGTGCACAAGATTCTGCATTAACTAATAAATAACCTCTTCTGCAATTTTCAGTTGTTGTTTTATTTGTAGACATCATATTGGTTGATACATTCCTTAAAATTAACCTGTTTCCAATACAGAATTGTTCAGATCATTTATGATCAGATCTCAATTGTGAAACTGATGTGGCAATAAACAATTGAGTCATTGAATCTGTATTTACATATTGTGATATAATTGATCTGAATTTCACCAAAATGTAATTCGACAGAATGGAGAGTAACATCGAACAAGCAAAACCAGTCATCAATAACAAGAAGTCATTTAATAGCATATATTATATCAACTAATGTACCCAATTGCTTTTATTTTGTTTATCAATATTTTTCTGTTTCAGTTTCCTGTACCTCATACAAGAGGAAGTTCCCATGGACAGAGCAGAATGATTCGATGTATGTATCCAGTGGAAATATATGCAAAAATGTCCTATGATTCCTTTCCTATGTGGAAGCAGTTAGAAAATGAAGTTAACAAGACATTGCTCATGTATGTAATTAATTAACATAATATGTTTTTGTATAGTATCATTTGTTTTTATGTTATAACGAAAACGTTAATTTTTAAAGTATAATTGGTCTGAATAGTGCAAATTGAATTAATATTTTTTTAAAGAAAACAATATTTTTTAATTAATTTAAAAAATATTGTTTTCTTTTTAAAAACATAAGTATAATTATTATCACTATTTCCATTTTATTTTTAAAATTAAAAAAATTTAACGAAGTATATCTAGAGTTATTATAAATAATAAATAAATTATTAATTAATTAATTATAATTACTATATATATATATGTATATCTAACAGCCCTTAGGAATATCCAAACAGCAAGTGAAAATGATTCACTGGCAAAAGATGCCAAATTAACCAAAAATAGTAATACACTGTGTCTAAACTTGCTTAAGTGCGCCTATGGTGTTTTAGTGTGTTAATAAAAATTTATGATGATTTTGAAAGAGTGTGAACCGTTGGTGCTTAAGTGCTTTTAAGTTCATAGATCAAGGAGATTTATATATATTTTTAAATGTTTCATCAACTTGTTCTCAGGAATGCCACTCGCTTGCTTTGCTTATGAGCTTAGTTGTAAAAACAAAACGAAGTGTGGGTAAGAGAGATTTGTACAAAAAGAAAAGAAAATGGGTAGTTTTCTTTTTCTGTTTAATTTTTTTAAATGGCGATACAAACCTGGAAAGGATGGAACAGCTTCCACCAACATTTCTTCAAAATTGTCTGCCATGTTGCGTTTGAGGTTAAAATCATCATCATATTCCTCATAATTGTAATGCTGAAGAAATGACATTGAAATCTGAAATTAAAAGAAAGAAAAACAAAAGAAAGGTTGAGTGCAGCTTAAACCCAGTAAACAAAATATTTTGATGTAAGGCACATTTAGACACCATGTCTAAGTGCATCCAAAAGGCTTTAAAAGATAAGCACCAACCATTCACACTGTGTTAAAAGGTATTAAAAGCTGCTAATGCCCAAACTTACATGCACTTTGATGTGTTTAGACACCAGTGGAAACCAGGCATAAGTGATGTAAAAGTGTTCATAAAATATAAGAAGACAAAGTTCAAAACAATTTCATAGCCCCATCACTGCCTCTCTTGTATGAAAATGTAAATTGATCAGTGTAAGTAATTGCTTTGTGTTAACTGTATTTTTGTTTCATTTTTGAAGTCAAAATGGAATGCTGGAGATATTTGGTGCAGGTGAAAAGAAGGTTAAACAATACCAGATGATCCTTGATAAAGTTGGTGTAAAGTATGACCTCATGACTGGTGCTGATGTCAACAAAAGATTTCCTCTCTTTAATGTACCAAATGATGCAGAGGCACTGTATGAACACGATGGTAGTGTGCTAATGGCTTCAAAGTGTGTTGCTGCATTGCAGGTGAAGTCATAGAAAATGTTTGTAAAAATCAAGTTTTATTATTTGTAGTAGTCATATTCTTTGGGATAAAATTAGTTTTTTCAATACTAATGTCAATTTATGGACAATTTTAATCTTCTGTGTATATCTCAACAATTCTTTTTAAAATTTAATATCTACTTAAATAATTAATTCTTAATATATATCATATTTTAATATAATGGAATGTATTTGTGTTTATCAGGCCAGTATTAGAACTCATAAAGATATGATTCCATAAATTGTCTTTAGTGTAGAATGTACACCCCAAATTTTGTGTTCATGGAGAATATGTTGAAGTGCTTTGCTAGTCCCTTTAATACATGGAAGATTAACATAACTTTTGGTTTCTTCTGGCTTATATGCAATGGTATTGTTTATATTTTGCCATTCAATATCCCTTGAACATGTACTTATTTGCCATAAGACATTGACTATTCTCTAAGCCAATCTAGGGAAACCAAATAGAACCACTGGCAGTAACCTATGGTAATGATGCACACAAGTAAGAAGTGTTTTCACTAAATCCTTTATGATTGAAAAGGATTTATCTGTAGATAAGTGAAGTTTTATATTTCAATCCACCACAGACTTAGTACTTGTGTGTACTTGTCACTTTCATGTCCATTAATAATCTTCCATGTATTAAAGGGACTAGCAAAGCACTTCAATATATTCTCCATGAACGCAAAATTTGGGGTGTACATTCTACACTAAAGACAATTTATAGAATCATGTAACTCCTTGCACTTTAGTCCCCCAAACAGACATAAACGCAAATACATCTACCGGTCTTAGTATCTCATTAAAATTTTAGTAAAAACATACAAAAATCAAATGAAACTGTCTACTGGTTCTAGCATCTCATTAAATATTTTAGTCCAAACTAAACTACCAATCTAACATTTCAGAGTGAAAAAGATGTTAGTAAAATGGAAGATCTTTTAAAGATAAAAGGGATGAAGATAGTTCATAAAATTATTAGAGGTTTTTTTCATAGTATTGGAAACGTATATCAAGTTAGAAACATATATAAAAACATTGATATTATTATGTTGTAAGAGACTCATATCAAAGAAGATAGGATTGAAGAAACACACAACAACATTCCGGTTTACAACTTCATTTCGCTAAATCGCAAAATTGTGGGGGATGTGGTGTTAGTGTATATATATCACAAACCATTAAATGGAAAATAAGATCAGACTTAGTTCATGGTGATATCGAATGTATTTGATTTGAGGCATATCAGAAAAATGCGAAATGTTTCTGACCCTCTAATCTTCATCATATTTATCAAAAGTTTCAACTCTGCATTTGAATCGGTTCTATAAAAGGTCAATGACCGAAGTAAAGAAGTTATTCTCTTGGGTGATATAAATGCAAACTTTCTGCAAAGAAATGATAATAAAAGCCATAAAATATTATCAATTTTGTTTAAAAGCAATTAATATCAACTGTTACAAGAACTACCACGATCAATGTGTTTGCGTTAACTAAGGATTAATGCACTCTAAAGATCAATTAATCATCTAATGTTGTATAATAACATTTAATACGACAGGTGTGTTGTTTTAATATCAGATTTGATGTGCATATGGCTATAACCCTTTAAGGGATTTTATGGCTATTCAATAAATAACTTCCCTAGAGTATAATTTGTTTCAATCTGAACATTTAAATTGCTGAAAAATATAAATAAATATATAAATATAAAAGAACTAGTGAATGCTGTAATTAACAAGGTAGGCTGAAGTTTAAATTTTCTTTCAAATCATTTGTGTTTTTCAGAAAGTCTTTGTAAGAAATGGTGGTGTGTTCCATGATGGTGAGATGGTTACAAGTATTGTACCAGGAAAAACTGTAACTGTTAAAACTGTCCTAGGAGAATATAAGACGCATAGTCTTGTCATTACAGCAGGTATGTGTTTATTTACATCCAAGTTCATTTGAGGACAATTATGTTGTACACAGTTAAAATCGTAGGGAAGAGTTGGTCACTTGGTTACTTATATATAAATATAGTTTTATATATATTTGTTTATTTGTTGATATATTGATTTTCTGGAAATGAAATGAAATCTTTTAAATATTTGAAACAAGGATTGGAGTGAAGAGTATGAAGGACATTTATATGAAGCATTGTCACATTGCAAACTATATTATAGGCTTTTAAAAATACTTTTGGAGAAGAAAAGTGGGTCCTTTTTCTATATTATAAAGGAGTGGTTGCATGGATTTCAAACTTTAAAAACTGGATTCAGCACACATGAATTAGACTAGAAAACATATTCTGTGAAATAAAAAGAAATCTCAGTAGACTCCTGAGCTTTAGACAATTCATTTGACCTTATTGATGACAAACTTGAGCAGTTTATGTAAAACATATTGTTAGTAAAAATTTGATGTACATTTTAGCTTTTGTAGAGTAAATTACATATAGATAAAAGAATATAAATGTACAATGGTTTACTATTCTGCTGCAGACTGCAAAAGCAATTGAAGAAGAAAGAAGAAAAGGAAGCATAAGCTTTTTTTTACCCTCTTCTGTGAGATGAAAATCGTTGAATAATTTAGAGCAAACACACAAAGAGATGACAGTATAAGAGTCTTCATACGTTGATGAGCAGTGCTTTGAATGAGATTTTAAGGGGCACTATGTCTTAGTATTCTTACATCAAAATATTTTTTTTATAAATTAATTGTCTTTCCTTCAAAAAGTAGAACATTGGATGATAATATTTCTAACTCTTCTTTTTTCTAGGTTCATATACATCAAAGCTAACCAAGTCACTTGGATTAGAACTTCCTCTTCAGGTTGGTGCTGTAAGCTGTTTTGTCTTAAAAATTTATCCTGTTTTTCTCATCAGTAGATATTTAAAATATGTTTTCGTAATATCACAATAGGTAACGTTGTGCATTTTGTTTCTATCCTAATGGTAATGAATTTATGCAGAGCTGTAAATCAGACGTATTCTGGCTATCTTGTTGTAAATGCAACTTGAAGAATGGTAAAGACATTTTTGTTGCAGTCACTAAATGCTTTCCTAACAGACCTTGAGTTTATATAGTGTTTCTATTACACTGCTTGTCATAACATCAAAATGTAAAAATGGTAAAAAATATGTTGGCTCTCTAGACACATTACGTACTTTTTTTGTAGTTTGTTTCCTAATGCTGTGTATGTTATTTGCATTGCAATTTCTCATCAGTAGATATTTAAAATATGTTTTTGTAATAATATCACAATAGGTAAAGTTGTGCATTAAATTGTTTCTTTTATAATGTAATGAAACTTTATGAAGAGCTTTAAATCAGAATAGTTATATACAACCTTGTTGTAAATGCACATTGAAGAATGTTTTACAAAATCATGTTCTAGTCACTAAATGCCTTAATAATTATTTTACCCTGTTTTCTTATAACATCAAGATATACTGGTCTTAAAAGATGTAAGAAACATATAATTATGTTATAAAAGCTTTTATTTAATCTTTATTTCTTATACATTTCATGTAAATATATAAATATATTATTTATATTAAAATTGTTTATATTACCAACTTCTATTATTGTAGGTCATAAGAACACATGTATCTTATTGGAAGTTAGATGATCCAAATACTGGTTCAATACAAAACAATTTTCCTTCGTTCAAGGAGGGATTCTTTCATACATTTGGCTTAGCGGCTCATGAATATCCTGGATTACTTAAGGTTCTTGTATACATTTAATATAACAGTAGATAAATGTTATTTTTTACAATTGTCAATGTTGTTTGGAGATATTAGCTACTGTTTTTAATAACATGTCATTTACTGTATCCAGCCTTGTGATTTATACAACCCTAGTGATATATCTATGGCCGAGGTGCCATATTTAACCAGATATTAATCCATAATTCTTCAGTTCATCAATGACTTTAAGAATTAGACTGCATTTGCATGAAGTTGTACATTTATAGTATTGTTTGTATATACACAATTGTAGAAGACCACATTCCTACAGAAGTGTTTCATAGTGTCTCACCAAGATGTGCCATGCTGCCTCTGTGACACATCCTCCTTGTACATCTTTGACATCATAATTACAATGTCCTGTTATGTATAACTTTCACAGAATATATTCATTTTTCCATTGGCATTCATACCACACACATAGACAAATGGCCCACTTTTATGAATTAGGAATACCTGTTATGTCAATTGTGAATTTAAAACTGCAATGATAAAATTTGTCCCTAAGGACATTGATTTAATAAATGTCTCTCTAAAGAATTAGTGGTAAGCTAACATTCTCCCTTTTTGCAAGTTGTGTACACTCTGTCAAAAAGATTTGTAGCTAGTGACATATACTCTGACTAAAACAATCCAGGAAATCACATACACGACAATGATGATGTACAAAGAGGTGTTGTCTACAAAAACAAACTTTTCGCCATGGTTCACTTTTATATTCAGGTTCTTGTTTTTACAGACTCCTCTAAATTATTGATAAATGTATTTAGCTGGCTAACATCAGTACATTCTAGATCTTTTTTGGACTTAAACTATAGAAGGCATTGCCCTATTTTGGGATATTAAAATGTTTAAATATGCACTTAAATAGGGGTCTGAAGGAAAGATAGGCCATTTTTACAATTTAAAGTGTCAACAGTGCCCTTTGTTAGGAAACATACACTCTTTGATGCTAGAATAGAATATGCCCTAAAAGATAACAACAGGGAAATTCGTATTAGTTTATTAGTAGGAGAGGTACAGGGATTTCTAACTAATATATGTTTGATATCAAACTAAAGAGACAGTAGTGTGATACTTTAATATTATCATGTTATAGATGAGTGATCATTTTGGGACACCAGTTGATATTGAATATCCAGATAAACCTGCCAACGTTTCTAATCTGGTCAAGTTCATTAGGAAATATTCGAATGGAATTTCAGACAAACCAAGCTTGATAGAAAGTTGTTTATATACGGTAAGAATCTGTACATGTATGTATCTGACATGAACCAATGTTTTAAGAGAACCTTTTATTATTAGGGACCAAATGATCCTGCTTAATGGATCTAAATGTTTTAATAATTATAGCAAAGATTACTTAAGTTTTAGTTTTGTATCAGAATAATGTGTTTCTTCGTCAACTTATTTAATAGTTATCAAAAATGTGTATTGGTTATAACTTATTCACTCCATCTCATTGTTTCTACAATCACGTAAACAATTTTGAAAGTATTCATTTGTCCAATACATTACCTATATAAAATAAATATGGAGACTATATGTTATGTTGGAGGAGAGCTTTACTTTCTGCTTTGTAGGTTGCTGACTACTCTAGATTCCATTTTAAAGTCCACTCTCATCTCATTTTTAACGATTTTTAAAGTTAAATTCATTTTGGCATTTATTCAAAGCTGATATCCATTTATCTTTTGCATCATATGAGATTCCATACAATTGAAATTGAACATTTTCATCACTCACTGAAGGAATGGCTTCTACGATTTTTCTTGTAACCACATTTTGTTCATGATATATTACTTTCATATTATTCTAGTCAAATCTATGGTGAGATGCCATACTGCGTTCGCCAATATAGAACATAGGAATAAACTTTACCTATAGGTAACTCCTGATTGGAATTTTATTGTTGATATTCATCCAAAGTACAACAACATTGTTATTGGTGCTGGCTTTTCAGGTAAACAATTTTTCTATACTTCGTGCACCTTTTCATTATACGTAAATAAGTTGTTATGTATACAATGATGAAAAGCAAAATTATGCCCAAAATAAACATTTTGTAATTTTTTCTTGCTACAATTTGGAGCTGAAATATATGGTTTCTTCTGAAGAGCTCATTGGTCATAATAATTGTTTGATTAGATTTCTATAGAGGATTAACTAAATTTACAAATAAAATAATTGTTTCTCAGGGCAGCTCTGATAGATACTTTTTTCGGAAGCTTTCAGTAAAATCTAAAATCCAGCAAAATAGCATTAGGATGGAGTACAATAGCATAGTATCAGTGTTGCATCTAAGGCATATTCTAGGTTTCAGAGGGTAAGCCTTCTCTTTGCCTGGAAGGTTTTACCTTCAACTCACAATGAGAAAATAACATAATTTGCCATAGTAAGTATTTTAGGCTAACAATAGACCTTCTATTATTGAAAGGAACATGAGACACATTCTACACTTTTTCTTTTTAGGTACTGCATTTAAAATGGCTCCAATAACTGGAAATATCCTGGCTGATTTAGCATTGGGAAGAACTCCTAGTTATGATCTTTCCCTGTTTCAAATGAACCGTTTTGATGGAGTTGTCTGTTTAAAGTCTCATATGTAATACAACATTAATGACTATTTTAATTTGTTTTGAGTGAAAATATAATATAATAATATCTATTTTTCAGTTCAGTATTTGAACTCATATGATGTATTTACCATATCATTACAGAAAATAATATCTCACCCTAAGAACCTAGTTCAGGCCTGGATAGGAATAAAATAAGTGGCGTGTGGACATTCTCACGCCATAATTTGCTAGATGTATGGAGAAATCTGCACACCAAAACTGCTTTCAACACATAGCATGCGTGCGACCTTCCTTCTCATAGAAATAAAACTTCTAAGGTGTCTAACACCAAGGAGCTAACTTTAGCTAGCAAAACATTGTTGTTAAGACTTTTCGAGGTTCAAAATATAAGTGGACACATATTGAACTTTGTCTTCTCAAATTCTGCAAACACTTGAAAATCGCTATCTATCTGCAGGCTATTTTCATTTCTCTTAGAATCTAGCACTAAAATAGTGTTGTGAAGGCTATTTTCCAACCATTTGTCTTAGCTTCTAGCGCTGAAATAGTACCTTGAAGACTAATTTAAAACATTTCCTTTACATTCTAGCACTAGCATAGTTTCGTGAAGGCTTTTTCAAGCCAGTTTCCTTAAATTCTAGTGCTAAAATAGTGCCGTGAAGGCTATTTTCAAGCCAGTTTCCTTACATTATAGTGCTAAAATAATGTCAGGAAGGCTATTTTCAACTATTTCCCTTAGATTCTAACACAGTAGTAGTGTAATGAGTTTCAATGAACTCCCCAACTGTGGTTGTTTTTCAGGGGGTAATGACAAATGATCCATGAGATATATTAAATTTACTCCATTGTGAAAGATTTTATCATTTAATTTATTTTACGAAAATATTCCCTGCAATGTTAAAAATTATAATTATAACTATATTAAGAAACTGGTAAATACTGATATAAAATGCACACACTAGAAGATAGACATAAACCACCTGCTGCGATTGGTACTTTTTTTAAACTTTGGACTGGTTTCCACATATTGTATTTAAGTGTGAAAAAGTGCTTATTTACTTATAATCTGTGCTTTCACTCCTGTCACTCCATAATGAATAGAAACCATGTAGCTCATCCTGTAGACACCATAGTGATTCCATTAAAAAAGAGAAAAACAACAGCATCTTATTACGAATTATTTCTAATAGTGTCTCATTTAAAATCTTTTAGATGTTAGCATTAAAACAAGATTGTAAAAACATTTTTTCTGTTTCCTCTTAATCTAAAAATTCTCAGGCATGTCCTTCATTCTCGCGTCACAATTTAATGATTTCTCACACATGCAAAAATTCGATTAATGCATCTAGAAAAGATGTAATGCCTGCTTTCTCAATTGCAAAATTGTGTTTAACTTAAAAGTAAGAGATTCTTCATTCATATGCTAGCTAGGTGGTTATGTATAGTAAAATCGCCAGGTAGTTATGTAGAATAAAATCACAAGGTAGTTATGTAGAATATAAGAACCAGGTAGAACAGGCTGTTAGTGAGTTGTTCATTCATTCAAGAAGCGTTTTACTCCTTGCTTATTTTCTAAGAAATCTTAAGAGTAGTTGACAGGTATTTTTAAAGAGTAATAAAAGGAAGGAGCAGTTGTTGTTTACTTTTTAGATTACTTGAGTTAACAATTGCCGATGGAAAAAACTCAAATCGCGATAGCTGTAGCCCACACAAAAGAAATCTTTATGTGTGTGTGGTGGAGGCATGCACGTGCGATCGCATACCACTCCTGTCCAGGCCTGTAGTTAAGAAAAATAAACACACTGTGGTTTACAAAATTCCCTGTGACAACAGCAACACATTTTATGTTGGTGTACACAGTAGGGAAATGGACCTTAGGAGACTTGAACCTTTTGAATGAACCACATGTTCAGTTTTTCATAAATATCTATTTTTCTTCAAATAATTTATATATGAAAGTATTATTTTCTGAAAGCTTAATAAATTGTCTATCTAACCAACCTAAGCAATAAGCTTGCTTTTGTTGCTATCAAGAGAAAAGATTATTGAACGTTATTTTTTGTTGTTTAATGAAATGAGCTCCAAGTACCGGTACCATTAATTCTTTCTAATAAAAAATACGTCATCATAATCCTGAAGTTGTTCTCCAACAAAGAGTGTTAGGCTTTTTCTTAAAAAGCGTCTGTTGGTGAGTTACGATAAAATAAGCAATATTATTCCTCATGGATAAGGATAAATCTTTACACGACAATAAAAAACGAACGACGCAAAAACAAACAATTCCCTGAAAGCCTTTTGATGCTGAATGCTCACTGATTGTTTCCTATTTTTTCGTAGCCCACGACTGAAGATGGAGCTCGAAATATGGCAATATTTCAAGAATTTTACCACAGCAAGAAAACTTAAATTTACTTTGACTCTTTTAGCAGTTCATGAAACAAAGATATTTACAAGTTATTTAATCTGATTAACTAATGCATTTAAATTTCAAAACACTTCAAATACGAGGTCGGTTTAAAGTGCAGGGTATCCCATATGGGGTAAGCTGTAGGGTACCTAAAATAACTTCCAGACCAGATTTAGTAGAATATTTGTTTTTAAAAATAAACAAGTTTTGGAAAATAACTGTTAGCTGCAACTTAATATTCTAAAGAACTACTTTAGTATAATTACCAGAAATCACCTGAATTCTTCACTAAAAATGATATTATTTTGTTGGATAAGCAACATCGCCAAAAGTAACTCACATTTTAATCTATTTCTAGCTAGCTAACAATAATCATAGTAACAAGAACTCACTTATACTTAGATTGACTACATACCAGATTTTCCTGAATGTTGAAAGAACAGAGGACGAAGGGGTAGACAGGCCTATAAAAGTAGCTAATCTATGTGGATGACATTACCCTCTCTTTGTAGCGCTCGCTAAAAGTGAAGTAGTAAGCTCCATGTGTTGCTTTCCAAACAATTCATGTAACAGCCCGTGAAGTGGATGAAATCTTTCCCTAAAATATTCACACAATCATATTCAGCATTTTGTAACCAAATTTGGGAGAACATTTATGACCTAACTACATCTACATCTGGCACAGGAAGAAAATAATATTTACTTTTCTGAAACATAAACACTAACATTATTTTATAACTGTTCACGTCTAAGTGTGAACGTAGCCTTTAAATATAAGATAAGAATGGGCAGAAAATTTTAATAATCCTTCAGTCAAATTAATCCGTCCGTATAATCTGGTCTGTAGTTTTAACTCTCAGAACATTCAAAAAAGAAAGATGGCAACACAAATCAGTGTTGCAGGCCAGTTTTGAGAGAATTGAAAATACAGTGTTTGAAGGACGAATATATGTAGTATGCATGCGAAATTAATTATAGTAATTGCTGTAGCAGCAAAGAAGGCTATAGTTATGAATTTATACTTTATTTCTCTTAGTAAAATGGATTTCTCAGGTACCCACAGCCTACCCCACATGGGCCCCACACCAACTCTAAAATACATATTGAATTTTCAAAAGGAGGTTACCTCCTTGATTTTAATTACATTAAGTTTGTCAAAATTTTAATAAACATCTTTATTAACACACTCAATAAACTAGATGGAACAAAAGTCAGAAAATATATGTATCCTACCTTTTCCAACAAATAATTAATTTTTATACTTCTAACAGCGGAAAGATATTCCTTATATATCTATCTTTAGGATTATATAAAAAAGATTTGGGTAAAATTTTGACTTAAGGTTCCAGTATCCTTAAGTTTTTTATTTTATTTTATTTTAATTAATCTTTAATAAAGAAAATATATTTTTTAATTTTATTTTGTACATGGTATGGTTCCCCAACACATTTTGAAACCTAAAATAATATTAAATTCCGTTACTATTACTGTCATGTTACAACATAATTTGTTGTTTCTCTGATACTTTTACTTAATGGTCATACATTTAATAATTATAAAACACAATTTTTAAATGGCATTTTTAGAGTATACCTTTACTCATTTTCAAGTTGGTATTTTTAATTATTTTTAATTTAATTAAAATGTAAATGAAATTTATTTTGTTTTTAAAACATGGGTTATAATTGTTCACTCTATGCCAACTATCAAGTTTGAATGAACACAAAGGTATATAATCTTTAGTGCAACATTTTGATGGTCTAATCATTTATGATAGTAAACAATTATAATCAGAAGCTAATGAATCTCTTGAAGTATACAACAACTTTTATTAGTAGCTTATAAATACTCTCTTGAAGCATGAAACAACCTTTGTATACATCAAATACAAGTAATTAGCCTTTACAAGTTATTATTATTATATATTTCACCATAAAAGTAAAATTACAAATATATATAGTATTACATTTAAAGTTAAATAATCATATAGTGTTAATGTATTATCAAGAGATCTTGTGATGATGTTGTTGTGGTCTATTTCTCCATTTGAATTCTTAAAATAGTTCCAATGTGTATGCATGTATTTGATAAGCAACTATGTTGATCCAAACCCCATCAATGTGTTACATGATTCAAGGGAGTATATATAGGCTTCTGGTATAACTCATTTGTAACCATATTATATGAAACAAAATACGTGAAAGTATGTTTGTCATGTTTTCTTAACACTACTGTATTCAGATTATATATACTATGAAGAGCACTAGCAAAGCCAAGAATGAAGAATAAATGTTGTATTTATATGTGTTCATTTAATTTTAACACTTTGAATGTGTAGACATACATCCTGTTTATTATAAACATTTTTGGGGGAATTGCTGGTGTGTCTTTCTTTAATGGTGACAATCATGGACAAAATATTTTGTGTCAACTACCAAGTTAGTGTTCCACAAGTTTTGCGAAAGTGTTCAAATATATAAAGGGAGAAAACTCTATAAACTTTTTCATATTGCCAATACCTTAAGATGTAGATCTTATTTGCTTTGTTATTGAAAGGTTCCAGTATCCTTAAGTTTTTAATTTAATTTAATTTTAATTTTAGTTAATTTTTAAAAAAGAAATTTTTTTTTTAATTTGATTTTGTACATAGTATGGTTCCTCAACTCATTTTGAAACCTAAAATAATATTAAATTCTGTTACTATTACTGTCATGTTACAACATAATTTTTTGTTTCTGTGATACTTTTACTTAATGGACTTTTGCTGCACCATGAAAATCTAATAAACTTTAATATAAATATTTTGTTGCAATATCACAAAAGACATCTTATCTCTGATTAACCACTTATTATTTTAGTTGTTTGTTGTTGATCAAAATTGAAGAATTCTCAGTGTTTGCCGTGGTATTTTCACAATGATCTTTTCATACATTTAATAATTACGAAACACAATTTTTAAATGGCATTTTTAGAGTATACCTTTACTCATTTTCAAGTTGGTATTAATTAAAAGAATACAAATGTAAATGAAATTTATTTTGTTTTTAAAACATGGGTAATAATTGTTCACTCTATGCCAACTATCAAGTTAGAATGAACACAAAGGTATATAATGTTTAGTGCAACATTTTAATGGTCTAATCATTTTATGATAGTAAACAATTATAATCAGAAGCTAATGAATCTCTTGAAGTATACAACAACTTTTATTAGTAGCTTATAAATACTCTCTTGAAGCATGAAACAACCTTTGTATACATCAAATACAAGTAATTAGCCTTTACAAGTTATTATTATTATATATTTCACCATAAAAGAAAAATTACAAATATATATAGTATTACATTTAAAGTTAAATAATCATATAGTGTTAGTGTATTATCAAGAGATGTTGTGATGATGTTGTTGTGGTCTATTTCTCCATTTGAATTCTTAAAATAGTTCCAATGTGTATGCGTGTATTTGATAAGCAACTATGTTGATCCAAACCCCATCAATGTGGTACATGCTTCGAGGGAGTATATATAGGCTTCTGGTATGACTCATTTGTAGCCATATTATATCAAACAAAATACGTTAGCAAAGGTACTATTCCTGTGAAAGTATGTTTATCATGTCTTCTTAACACTACTGTATTCAGATTATATATACTATGAAGAGCACTAGCAAAGCCAAGAATGAAGAACAAATGTTGTATTTATATGTGTTCATTTAATTTTAACACTTTGAATGTGTAGACATACATCCTGATTATTATAAACATTTTTATTGGAGACCTTTATAGTTTTATGAATTGCTGGTGTGTCTTTAATGGTGACAATCATGGACAAAATATTTTGTGTCAACTACCAAATTAGTGTTCCACAAGTTTTGCAAAAGTGTTCAAATATATAAAGGGAGAAAACTCTAAACTTTTTCGTATTGCCAATGCCTTAAGATGTAGATCTTAGTTGCTTTGTTATTGAAATATTTGTGATGCTACAGCACAGATTTCCTCTGAATTAAGCCATTTTAACATGTTATGACTTATTGAAATAGGAATTTGAAGTATGTACAATTTGCAATGATCTTCAAGAAAAGTCATTTGGATGCGCACTACAAAGTTTTTTACATAACGTACCTCCATTCTAGTCCATTGGACACTGGAATTGGGATAAACAAGGATGCGGGAAAAATAGCAAATCTTTCAACAATTTTGTCCATGACTGTAGATATTCCCATTATAAACCTTTTATTGGAAACCTTTCTAATTTTATGAAACTTTGTTGTTGGTATTTCCCTGGGAAAAAATTGACTAAGAAATATTGATTCCATTCCATTGACAACATATGTACAGTAAAGATTTAACAATATCTTGATCATCAAAAGAACTTAACTTCAACAGGGAACCTTCAGAAGTCATGGATTTGGAAATACATATCTCATGTTATGTATATTAAACTGTATTTAGAAATCTCTATTTTTATTGTTTCCTTTTATTTTCAGGTGGAAAAATGGAATCTACTAGATTTAGACGGTTACAATTTAATTGAAATACTGCAAAACTTACATGCAGAAAGTTATCTCCACATTTTAGGCACATGCTATATGAGAAAGGAAGATTCTTCATGATTATGTTGATATGATATGGTGTTGACAGGGCGATATTTCTTGCAACATGCAATTTCAATATTTCTTGCATATGGTACTCTATTACATGCCATTAAACTGAACGAATCTACACATAACTTTGACAACATTCTTGAAGATTGTCCTAGTATTGTATCAACATTACTTTTTAAAGCTATTTCTGCAGACACTTGGATTACAGCCACTGTCGGAAATTGGGTTTGACTATTAATTATTGGTACACTTGTCTTGTCTGCAATGTCAAACACCCAGAATCCCATTATCATAACAAATGCAAACACCACAAAAATATATTGTTCTAATGTTACTATGTTTGATTGGTTTTGAGGTTTGTTTGTTAACTTAGCTATAATTTGTTCTCTTTGATATTTAGAGAAATAAATAGAATAAATAATTTCCATGGTAATGATTATTATTTTGCACCACCAAAATACTAAAGACTCATCCAAATTTTCTCACTGAATCATTTTCCACAAAACCTTTACCTCCTGTTTGACTCTAGTGATAGGTGATACACTTAACTACTCTGGGGAATAGACACATTTATTTGATGGTTTTATAACTGTGCTCATATCTTGAAATCATTTTAATCTCATTGTTGGAGGACCTAATCAATAAATGACCTTCAGACCTATGATTTGTGACATCATTTGGATACCACTTTGGCATTATATGTTGACATATTATTTCACATTTGTTTCAGTCATTGATTTCAAATGAAAATAGTTATCTGCAATTTTTCCTTGTTGTAATGTTGAACGGAGAGGCAGAAATTTAGAACTAGCTCATTTGAGGATAGAAGTCTGTTTGGAAGAAACTTGTAAAACAGATCAGTAAGTGCTTCAAAGTGTTTTCTACCTTTTACTGATACAGCAGTTTGAAATGCTGTGCTCTGACACAGTTTCTTTGGTGGAGACCTCTTATTCATATGATAAATGTCTAACAGATCTGGTTCTTGGAAATGGGAAAGTCTCATGAGAATCTAAATAGTGTAACAAATGGTCTCTTATTTGTCCGTGATTATAAATTACATTAGTTGGATTGTTATAGAATGCCAAAACCTACCCCACCTTTTTGTTGACATTTCATGACAAACTGCTTGGTTATGGGATGATACTGTGGCCTGGTCTGGTCTTAGTGGGAGAGTGGTAGTGATCCCTGGCAATACCACCTTTATGTGCCTTGCGGGGTCGCTGCCTTTCATGTCACAATGTGTTATTTTGTGCTGTGTTTGTTTGGTCCATGTTTTCTTTTTCTTTATGAAACTGTTATTATAATGTGATGCTGTATTATAGGGGAAAAAGTGTTCAAGCTGTCATATAGCTTCACAGTATTGCCAATTGATCAATCAATGTGGATGTTACAAAATGAACTTGCTCATTGTGGTTTCTAATGGATAATATATATACCTTGAACTTAGTTTAATTTATTTTATTTTATTTAAATTAATAGTGGCTTACATACCTCGTTTTTGGAGCTGAGCCTCTCAGTCCTTAAAGTGAATCATCGTAGATAAATAGAGCAATTCTTCCACCCCCTTCGAAGCCGTGCTGAACTCAGCAGAGGAATTTCTTGCAGGGCTGGCCTAACTATCTATACAATAAAATAAGATATGGCTAACAAGCTTGTTTTAGGGTGTGCGCGCATGGCTAAAGTTGTACAGAAAATAAACATAACAAGCAGATTCAAGTCGGAAGCTAAATAAGCTAAGTTCAAAGGGGAGAAAATATCTTTCTTGGTGGTAGAGCTGAGAGCGATAGCGAATGATTTATTTCGCTAAGGAAAAGACTAAAGTTTGAAAAAACGCTGAATTGTTTTTTCTACTTAACATTATTCATATTATTGGGACAGGTTGTTATGTTAAAGAATTGTCAGCTGAATCATTTGCAGCATATAATAATATATTCATAATCAATCAAAGATCGAAGATTTTATAATGCTTTATAAAATATAAAGACTTATCTCTGGTTGTTTATGGTTTTTTATCTGATCAGAAAAGTTTTAATTTATTCTGGAAGAAACCCGTTCTTCTTCTTAGTAAGCTATTGTTCTGCACATGTGTTACCAACGAAAACTGTTGCTGCTGACGAAGCAAAGTTTTATTTATGTAAAAGGATTATCTTTAATGGAGTGTTGGTGACAAGTTATTTGGTAAGTGCGGTGATTTTCTGTTTTTCACAAGCCAGCTCTTAATGGGAAGATTGCATCTCATGCCTTTATGGTTCCATCATGTCAGAGAATCTTACAATCACTCAAGCTATGATACAAACACTTCCTCCCAAGAGCTACTAGTGTATCTGCAAAGACCAAGCAAGGTGATTCTCATGATCAAATCTTGAAACAGGTATCGAAAGTAGTCCATCGTCTCTTTTCTGCCTTAGAAAAGTTCAACGTAAGAGCCAAACAAAATTGTCAAAAATATAACAACGTTCTAATCAGTAAAACAAAATATTTATGTTATCATCACCATTATCCAATGTACCTGAACCAGTCTGGTGGCAGCTGATCAGTTCTGCTGGGAAACCACTACCAGTATGACTAGATTGATGTTAATTTCCTGAAACAGTCACAGTAGTCATTGACTGACAAGGAAACCTGAAATGCTCTACATATATGTGTAGCCATTCTAAAACACAAAAATAAAATATGAGTAGAAAATATAGAAAAGCTGTTAATGAGTCTACTGTCTATGTGTTCCCAAATAACAATCACCGTCTGATGAGCAAGTTGTGAGTAGGGAAAAACAAAGAAATAATTAATTAGAACATGTGGAAGATACAAGACAAAGTAAAAGATATCAGTTAAAACAATGCAAAAGAATAAAATGAATATGTTATGAAATATATTACAATTAAAACTGATTAAAAGCTATATGTGTAGGACAATGCAATTAAAAATATATTACAATAAAAAGTGGTTACAGAGTCTATTTACAATATAATGCAAGAAGTATAGAATTTGTATAATAAATTAGTTAAAAAACCAATTAATCATTGAAACCTGCATGACTGATGAAAAGAAAGAAATAAGTAAATTAGAGCATATACTGTAGATAAAATTGTAGATAAAGTCCAGGGAAGTTCTCTGGGTGTAACCAGCATGGAAAAAGGACTCTTCTAACCTGCCCAAGCAGAGCTAAGTAAGGAAATATGGACAATAATACATAGGACATCACTAATAAATAGGCGAAAAGTTAAAAAAAGTTAAAAATAATAAAGGAAAGTATATACAATTAAAATAACCTAACAAGTAAAAGTGAAAATATAATACACTCTTGGCGTAAGGTTGTAATATGGAAGCTATGTATTTAGACATTGCACAAGGGGGTTCCAGTGTATGCACACTGTATTGATCTTATTGGAATACCTTCCTTGTGTATTTTTGAGAGATAATATAACCTAGGTGCAGGTGAGTCTCCATAGGTTTGAGTTTGTACTATATTTAAACTTTATTTTATAAATTTCTCAATCTTTAAGATTCTGAGTGTTTATATGTGCTTACCACTTATAACCTTCAGTAAGATTATTCTTAAGGTATATATAAGGTCCATGTATGTAATCCTCTTTGTCAAGTATAACTGTCATGCTATCCTTGTTGCCTGGTAGTATAATGATTGAGTAGTCTTCTCTAAGCTCGTTAGGAGAATTTTATCCTTGTTTTGAAAGATTAGCAATAGGAGCCTTTGCTTGTTGGAGACTCAGGCTAACATTTGCTCTATATTGCCCCCTCTGGTTTCTCAAATTATTTGATCATATTCTCAACTGTGACTACTATTTTATTTTGGTGTGCCACATGAATTCATTCCCTTAGACAACAGTTCAGTTTCACCTGCAGAAAGCTTTTTTGAAGATAGATTCATAACCCATAGTGAATTATGAACAATGGTTTTGTCACTGTGTACAACAAACTTCGTGCTTCTGTTGTTCAAATTGTTGGACTTATTCATTATTATCCTGTTCATATCATATAAATTATGTTGTCAACAGATATTGAATGTTATTATCAGTTAGAAAAATATTCTTCGCTGACATACAAAATTCAAGTATAGCAATGGAACTCAAGAATATATGGAAGCAATCAGATGCCGTTTGTTTTGATGTTGATAGTACAGTTTGCACTGGTGAAGGAATAGATGACTTCGCTGCATTTTGTGGAGTGGGAGATGAAGTAGCAGCTTGGTAAGAAATAACAGTATTCATTTCTATATAAACAAACTGCAAGTTCCAATTAGAACAACTCACATAATAATAAATACAGCTAATTATGTGACTGTAATTTTTACATCTACCTACTGTGTTTATTGATATTGTTTGTTTAACACTAGATCTTTGTTGGAAATTTAGTAGCTTTTTCATCAAAATGTAAAAAAAAACTATTAGACAGAAGAGAGTAAAAACAGCTAAAATGTGATTTTACATTGCGAATTAACATTAGGTTTATATACTGTGTTTTTTTACTGTAGTTGCTATTATATGTTTAGCAGTACAACTGTGATTTAACCTAATGGTACTTTTTTTCAAAAACTGAAGAATGCTCATTTTTTCTGCATTATTTTTTTCATACTGCATATATCAAATGAAATGCATGCATCTAAGAAAGTATGTTTTTCGAAAGTGAATTATGAATTCAGAAAGCTGCACCTTTCGGTCTTAGATATAAAGTATAGATTTTTAATCTTATTTGTGTTTAACAAGTTTTCTTAGCCAGTTTTGTGTTATTCCTATATCATGTACACTGATACTCTTTTTAAGTCTGGGGAAATTGTCCTGGAAAAACCTAAAAAGTCCTGGAAATGTCCTTGAATTTCATTTGTGAAACTGAGTGGCCACCCTGTAATTGAAATCAGACGCTACAAGACAAAATTCTAGGCAACTTACAATATACTCAGGATGCAACAAATAGGCGTACATATGTTTGTCCAATTATATTTGCAATAAACATACCAAACTTGTTTTCAAATCATACGAAGATGTATGGCACAAATTGCATCAGTGTGTACGGGAGTTAAGATCTGGAACATTTGATGTATGATGCCACTCACATCTTCATTTGTTCACAAATACTTTTATTCTCTCTTAGATCTGCTTGTTCCTCTTTGTTTTATTCTGAAAATCTTTATTTTTTTTACTACAATTCTACAGAACATTGTAGATGGCATTTAAGACTTTCTTTTAACAAGTGTGACAAAGTGCTCTTCTTTTCAGTGTTTTTTCATTCTAATAAATAGTAACAAACAAAACCATCAGCAGTGAAGTTCCAATCTGGATATTCCTGCACGGATAGGTCAGTTATAAAAAAGTGGCAGACTTGTCGGTATATTTCAATAGATATCGGACTTCTGAAATCATGATTTTGTCAAAACAAGGCTTGATAACACGTTCTTTTTGCGTGATTTCAATTTTAATTACCAACACAAATTACCTACAGTGGTTGTTGTTCTAATGAAAATGAGGCACATAAAATGTTGAACTCTTTTTTATGTTGTTTTGGAGTAGCTAAAGAAGATAAATCACAATTTGATTGCAAAACAATATATACCAACAAATGAAAACCATATCCTGGACATGAGATGCAAGAAAAGAGAAGTGGTTTTAAGAAAGTTTGTAACCTAGTATTCATTCTGTTTTTAACACCAGGGTTTTTTTGTTTCCCTGCATCATAGATGTGGCAGGCATAAGTATCGGAATGTTGCTGATAGTACGTACTTTATTTTGAGCTGTAAGTGCTATGTACGTTAGGCATTTAAAAGCTGTACGAAAGCGTTGTTGCACTCTGATACTAACATATGCTAAAAACTGTCAAACACATGTACAATATTGAGATTGCTCTATTGATTCCTCTTTAATGAACAGAATATTTACAATTGTGTCTTTCATAGGACTCGAAAAGCTATGGGAGAGGGTTTGTCATTCCGTCAAGCTTTGCAGGCAAGGCTGCAAATTTTAAAACCTACTCAAAAAAAGGTTAGTCCGATGTTGCGCAATTTGTTGTCAGTAGCAATAATATGTATTTGTTTGTAATTAATTGTATGTCATGGAAGATAATACAAAACAGTTCATAATGATTTGAAATGTTTACAAGTAGTACTTTTAAGTAGGTATTTAGTATGTATTTTTAGAATGCAATGGGTTTGTTTGTTTGTTTGTTATATTTACCATCATAAATCATATACAATAAATCACATAAAATAATTTGATGGAAGGAT
>JANTOQ010239698.1:0-13563 GCA_027564595.1 Bythotiara depressa | reverse complement strand
TCCATACAGAAAAAGAGTGAGTAAATCTTTAAAACAATACATATCTTTTGTTCTTCTGGGACTGTGAAGAGGTGTATTCGAATTTAATACACAACGTACGTTAAATATTAATGTATGCCAATTATATATCATCCTTACATGAAAGATTTTCATATCCTTGTGGAAACTAATGATTTTCTCCTAACCTGATACCAAGAAAATAATAATCTAATACAGGAGTCGAATTAGCACATAAAAAGTGATTAGGAATTTTTTTTTGCATTTTTAGGCTCTACTTTATTGGAAAATGCATTTGCAAGCATTAAATTTAAAACTACATAGCATAGAAGAAAAAAAAGTTTCCAGTCCTCTAATCACTGGAAAAAGTAATATTTATGTACCTTTTATCGCAGAGATTACATGACAAGATGACATTCTGAAGAAAACCACGCATGTGAAGAGCTCACCGCCATTTTTTAAATTCTCACCAAACACAATGTATTAGTATCAAAGCTGACATTTTTCATTAAAGAGCAAGTCTGACATTATTAAGTATTGAAAACCAACCTCGTTCCCAAACTTTGTAATCACAATTTTCAATATCAAAATAATACTACAAAACTAGGAGCGTGTTGTTATTATTGTATATCGGCAAAGTTTCCTCAAAGAAGATTATTAATGGTCTTGAGCATGGCATACGTGAAGGCTAGAAGCAATTTTCCACGTATTAATCGGGATTAAAAGCAGCATACATCATTAAAATAGTGTACATACGTTTAAGTAAAAATAACAATTTTGAAATATGTCACGTATGCACGTATACAATTTGTCAACCCCTGCCTATATTCGCTTTGGAAATTTTCTCTTTTATGTGATGATTAAAATTTAGCCCTTTGTCTAATATCATGCCTAGATATTTATGACAATCTTTCGAACATATACCAACTTTAATAACGGAAGTTGTGTATTAATACGTTTTGTGGAAAAAGTAACTTCAGTTGCTTGTTTAGAAGGATCAGGATTGAAAGATATCTTCCATTGATTGGTCCACTCAGCAATTAATTTAAGGTCATTATTCAAAATATTTGAACATCTTAAGCTATCAAGCATAACAGAAAAAAGTGAGGTGTCATCAAAAAATATTTTGATGCTAGAATTAAGGCCACAAGGCAAATCATTTATATAAATTAGGAAGAATAATGGTCCTAAAATAGAACCTTGCGGTACACCAGCTAACACATCCCTCCAAGTAGAATGGAGTCCGTTTAGAACTACTTTTTGAAGCCTGTTAGATAAGAAGTTTGTAATAATTCTTAATAAATCACCCTGTATTCCATAAGACTTGAGTAAGTAATGCTTTATGCCACACTGTATCAAATGCTTTCGAAATATCTAAAAAAATACAACAAGTTTCAAGAGGAGGGTCAGCATCAAAATTTTTATGTAATTCATGTCTTGCTTTCGAAAACCAGATTGAGAAGGAGATAAAAGATTATTTTTTTCGAAGTAAGAATATATGGTATAATAATTATTGGCCTATAATTTTTTAATGAATTTCTGCTGTCTTTTTTGTGGATAGGTACAACATTCACCTTTTCCCACCCATCAGGGTATATGCCTGATTTTAAAGCAGTTTGAAAAATACTTTTAAGAAGAAGAATAATTGAGTTACCACAAATCTTTACCATATGTATGGAAATAACATCAACTCCATGAGCCTTGTTAAAGTTGAGAGATTCAATTAATGAGATAAGTGACCGCACCCATTGAAAATGTCATCAAATACATAGGTTCTCTTTAAATTATACAATTCATAGAATGTTAGGAAAGTAACATTCACTTGGACTGCACACTTGGTCATATGGTTAATTAAGACAATGGAGTCTCAATTAGACAGCTGGCCACGCCCGGCAATGATGTCATCAAATACTTGGGCCCTGTTTTCATGACATATGACATACTCTTTAGAGATAGATAATAGCAAAGTAACACTCTCTAGTCGTATGGATTTCAACCTTGGTCAGATGATTAATTAAGACAATCTAAATGAAACAGCAGTTGACCATGTGTGTGGATAACGTTATAAATAATTTAGGCCCTGTTTACATGATAAAAGGTTTAGAAAGTTTAGAAAAGTAGCTTCCCGGCCTTCAATTTTGGGCAGATGATTACTTAAGATAAAGCCATCCCGGTGTTACAATTAACTACCCCGAAAATGACTTAGTCCCTGATTATATGATACGAAATGTCTACTTTAAATATTACTTTTTGCATTTAATACTGTCTTTCAGACTTGGACTCGTGATTGCTTCATGCAGCTATAAAATTTAAATTTGTAAGCAAGTAAAAATGTTCTTACATTACTTATATCATTTTTGAAATGACATGCACCTCAACAAATAACTAAAGAACAATCTCAGTTGCAAATGTTCGATATTAAACTAGAAATGAAAAATGAGTGTAACTTTAAAAAATTCACTGCATGGAAAAAAGTTCTTATCGCTGACAACCAAATTTTTATTGCCATATATCCGCTAATGGACATTTCCCCAAATTTATGTCAAAAGCGTGACAAGTACATAACTTTATAGCATTTTCATATAGGTCTTTCACCTCCATCCCAAGAGCAGTAGACTAGTTTTTAGTTTCTCGGATTTTCTGGTCTATGGCACTTTACATTCATGACCCTCTGCTAGACTGAGAGACTAGTCTATTCTACAATCACATGTCTTCTGTAGCCATCAGTGTTCAAGCGCACAGCGATTCTTGTTTTGTTTTCAACATCAATGCAAACTGTAAGAAAATCTTGCCATTTTTTGATGTCTATAAGAAACAAATTCACTCTATTTATTATTTTTCTGTGTATGTACATAAATGAATGGGAAATATCTGGAGGAAGCTAAGACATAATATCTGAAGTTTGCCCTACTTAGATCAATATCATATATAAACATATTTAACCCTTTAATGCACAAGCATACCTCCCAGTATTACTAAACTTCCCATTGAAAACCTTTATAATTATATCACCCCTTGCCTTATCAGCTTTTACCAATTTTATTTTACATTATATTTCCAATATTTAACTCCCCTGGAAAAGCAGAATAGCAGTGGAAGTTATCAATGGTTTGATTCCTTTCCCAGGGCATTATGCATTAAAGGGACCATGGACTGGTAACACTGCTTATTCTATCAAGATCTTAGTCATACAGTTGTGATATATATTTAAGTACTTGAGGAACCTTTATTGAAAATGAAACATTTCATGAGTACATCATTTGAATAAATCTTCTTGTGTAGATAAAATTGCATGGTATAGTTGTTATATAAATTTAATTTATCTTATTTCCTATATATTATATATACATTTAATCTACATTTTTATAGTGTATACAAATGCAATGGGTCTCTGCAAATCATTCATGTTTTTATATGTTTTTATATGTAAAAAGCCATGCCAAAAACAACTTAGCAGAAAATGTGTTCACTACTGTGCAGCTATTGCAGTAATTTTTAATTTGTGTTATTATTATGTGGAATGGATACAATATTTATTTGTCATTTATATTGTCATAAAGAGAATGCTCTATGAAATGAGTATTATGCCCATTAAATTGTTCTTCTTTTTAGTTTCACATGTACAACAATGATACTGACCTGGTTCTTGAAAGGGTGTTGAATGCATTTTTGCAAGTGGACAAGGTTAGTTTTACATCGATATACATATATTTCAGTTGAAATCATGATTTATAGTTTCCAGACATTTTTTAAAGTATTTTATTTAAAATGTTTAGAGAAAGTTCTTTGTCAAAACATCTCATTTTTATGAAGTTTTTTATCCACATTTTGTAATAAAGTACTGGATAATGAGATGTTAATAATGTGATTGAAGGAGTTATTTACAACTCGTGGAAAATCTGTTGAATGGAGTTGTGTTTAATATTTGTAGCATGTTTTCTAAATGAAATTCGCTATGTTTGGGGTTTGATTTAGCTAAATAAATAATACGTTTTACCACAATGTACATGTAAAGACAAACGACATTTTTTCAGTGATTCTCTATAATATTTATTACAATTCTTTCAGTTATATATTTTTATTTTTATTTGTTTGTTACTAGTTACTTTTTTTTACTAGTTAGTCATGCATGAATATTTAGTAATTAAATATATTGAGACAAAATGTCAATAATAGTGTTGACAGTATGAATGATATTGGTATTTTCAATATTGAAAGCAGCCAACAAAGCCGTTCCTAAGGTGATGCCATGAATCGTCTTCCTAAGAAAACAGATTTGTTCCCAGTACTTTCTTAATTAACGTTATAAGAAGTTTTAATGGAGAAAATTAGCCCCTAATGTTTATTGTATTGCTTGTTGATGATATTTTGCTGTGAAATTAATATTGGATTGTTTTCGTGTCAGAAAATTCACATTGTACATAATGATTTTCTTCTGTTACTAATTTCTTGCATATCACACCTTTTTATAGTGAATTTATTTTGAATAAATTTGTTTGTTATAAAATGAAATAAACATAGTTAATCATTCAGAATGCATTCATACACATCATACTACATTTCACACTACATATCAATACACGATGAAAGTGATTTTTTTTGCCACAAAGGAAGGTTTTTTACATCATCAATTGTTTTATCACAATTTTACATAGCATGAGCAGATTTCTGACGTTAAAAATTTTTCTAAGCTAGTAGCACCCGTAAAAAGTCACTTGTAACAGCTTAATTAAGCTAGAAACTTGTGAAACGGCCATAAAATGTCACTGGTGATAGCTTTCTAAGTTGGGAAATATTATGAAAAAGAAGAAGTCAATGATAAAAAACAAAGCTGACTAGATGATGCGACTTTTTCAGGCTTCTTTATTTGTTCTTTTTGGGATAGAACTATGTAGGTTGTACAATTTTAAAATTGTAACAAACAGCCGTGGATTGTCTTTCATATTAGGCTTTAGAAGTTTAAAAATCTAACGAACATCCGTAGATCGTCCGTCATTTTAGGTAAATTATTGTTGACACATTTTCATACAATGTGTTGTTCATGCAGAGGTTAATATTGAAAAATAATTTGGATGTCGGTACAATACTTAAGTTTAGTATAGTGGCTTCCTTAGTCTCCACCATGGTTGGAGCAGAGGGTGAAGAAAATGCTTGCTTTTAGTATGCTCTAGATTGTTGGTTATTACACTTCCCACCACTAAAACCAAAGAAAATACACAGCACAGAAACACAATAAATTGTATAAATTGCTATTGAAAACCTTCAATGATTTATATGCATCAAATTCTGGAGGGTTCACGGTTACCTTGTGAATCCACTCCTGCTTCCATTTTTTTTTTTTTCTATAAATGTTCAGTAAAAAATGTGGTACCAAAAGATATAATTTTCTCTCTGAAAAAATCATTAAGATTAGTGGTGCTAATCAAGGCAAGAAACAAGGACTGTAATCAATGTTAACTTGCATGCACAGTGTGGGTCGTGCACTAGGCGTTTCATAGTTTTTCTAGTGTTTTGCTTGTTAAAAAATTGTAGATTTGTTTCAGAAGGCGCACTGAAGTAAGTGGTGATAAATTTTGTTTTTAATATTTCAACTTAAATTTAATTTGGGCACCCAAATTATGATGTCCCCAAAATCGGTTACCGCTACCAAAATTTATCTGTATTAACCCCTGTCATGTGACATTTGTCCTTATTTATTTTCCTTATATATTTATTTATGTAGGGCTTCCAAAGTTAAGTTTGGTTTATTGAATAGAAAAAAGAAAGAAAAAAGAAGCTAATTGCACACAGGTATGGTGTGCTGAACATGTGCCTGAGGAGCACAGAATTTTGGGCACCTCCAAAAAAATTCTAACACATGAAAGGCTTAAATTAAATATATATATAAATATGTAACAATATTTCAAAACCAAAAGCACTTAAAGAAAGTTTATATATTTCCAGAAATTCTATGCTAAAACTAAAGGTTCTTTACAGATCTCTTCCGTAGATAATTTTATAAATGGTTGAGAGAAACATCTAATTTATATATAGAAACACCAGCACATGTATTATATAATTTCTTTCTATTCTTATACAAATAAACAGGTTGTGCCAAACACCTCCCCTATGAACCACGAGTAAATGATGAAGGAAAAGCCGTTTACGTTTTGCAAAATTTAGATTTCTTTCTAGAATTTTTCAATTGAAGAATTGCAGGATTTTAAAACACGAGTTTCAACAATCTCATTACCCGATGATGAGAGAAGTTTCTCTCAAAACATAGCCCCACTTTAAATCATTCAGGTCCATGACATGTTAAGTATATCATATCATTATGAATTCCAATACTGGACTGACAAACGCTAATATCTTCCATGGGTTACAGTAATTCAGCTGGATTTTTACAGCATTGATCTAGGTGGTCTTCAACAATATTATTTTTTAAAGCTAACATATATTGCTGTTAACTTGTGCACAATAAGTTCCTAAAATAAGAAATCCTAATCCTATTGTTAGAAATTTTATATATATGTGACACTCTCTCGGAAAAGGCGTACTAACTGGCATTTCACATTTCATATCTTAAACAAAGGAAATACGAATACGAAATACGATCGTATTTCTGACTGCATGATTATTTTATCATTGTTTCTACACAATAGATATTTCGTATTTATGCAAGAAAAATCGTATTTCTATGTGTATTATATGAATTAAAATTGTATTTTTTTAAAAGTAGAAATCGTACTTTACGTCTTTTATTAAATGTATTTCGTATATTCCAATGTATGATTTTTTTATTCCTATTGTTTCTTATTATGAAAATGTTAATTTGTTTTTAATATAGTTTTAATTGCTTATATTATAGTTTCAGATTTCAGTCACTTTACTGCACGAATTCATAGTATAATTGAATATAACAATGTTCCAGCCTTGAATTAAAACCGATCTAACTTCAGTTGTTACATCGGTGAATGTTTTAGTTTGATTTGTTTTACAGTGATTTTATGTGCTACGAACGAATATTTCTTATGTTAAAAAACTGTTTTACCACAATTTTATGTTCCACGAAGGAAGGTTTCTTATGCTAAAACATGGTTTTATAACATAATAATAATGAAGATTTCTGACATTAATACATGGTTTTAAAATGATTTTATGTTCTGTGAACGAAGATCTCTTACTTTAAAAACTGTTATACCACGATTTACGTTCTATGAACGGAGATTTCGTAATTTAAAAAACTGTTATACTGCGACTTTACATAAATTAAGATTTCTTACCTTATAACATGGTTTAACAAAGATTTCTTATGTTACAAAACTGTCTTAACGTGATTTTAGTCTTCTATGAAGGAAGATTTCTTACTTTAAATCATGGTTTTACTGTGATTTACATTCTATGAATGAAGATTTCTTATGTTGAAATGTGTTTTTACGTGATTTTATGTGCCATGAATGAAGATGTATTACATTAAAACATGGTTTTACAATGATTTCATGTACTACGTATGAAGGTATCTTTAGTGAATTTTTACAGCCGCTACTATGATTTTCTACCGTTAAAAATCTTGCATTTGCTACCATACATTTCTAGCATTAGAAACCTATAGTGAGTGAGTTTCTATGGCCGACACTATTATTTTCTACCATTTAAAACCTATCGTGAATGAATTTTTATGGCAGATACTACCATTTTCTACCATTTAAAACCTATCCTGAATGGATTTTGATGGCCCTATTACAATTTTCTAGAGTTAAAAACCTACCGAGAGTAAGTTTTTATCTCTGATACTACTATTTTGTAGCGTTAAAACCCTACCTTGAGTTTTTCCGGCCCTGCTACGATTTTTTTGCCATTAAAAACCTATCGCGAATGAGATTCTATGGCTATTACCACAATTTGTCAGTGTTAAAAAGTTTTACACACGAGTGACTTTTTAAGGTCATTACTATTATTTCTGTGTATTAAATAACAAAACTATGGGACATTTTATGGCCTTGAAAGAAGTTGGTTTATTTCATTGACTTTGTATTTATTATGCCCTTCTGGCTCATAGGTAGTGTTGATCAGTGTCTAGACAACCAGTATATATTTAAACAACAAAACTTTATGTATTTTGCTGTGGAAGCCATCAAATAAGTCATATAAAGTTTAGCAGTTTCGATAAGCTTTATCATTTAAAAATATAATTTTTACTTTTCAACACGAAAAGAATATAGGTACATCAAAGTTCTTCATGAAAGTTTAATAAACTGCCCTATACATAAACAAAACAAACTTAACATTTTGTTTTTCATGACTGCCACTATAAAAGTATATTAAAAATACATATATGCACTGTCACAACAGTAATAAAAGTTTATTATGAATACAATCATAGATAAAATGTTTGTGCAAAATGACAGGTTTCTTAAATGTAAAACATTTTGTAGTGGTATTATATTACATGGCTTTGAAACTCTTATTTATAGGTCTAACTGTCTAATTTAGTGAGAAATAGATTTACATTGCTTTATTTGCATTTGAAATCACTGTATACTATATAACCATGAAGGTACACAATAGCTAGCTATACGCCAAACCAGCTGCAGTGATAAAAAGTCATTATTTAGCAGAATAACAAACTGTTTAAAATATAGGTTGCTAGGAGTAGGGGAGCTCTTGAGAATGAATTTTGTGGCAGTATTTATCTTTCAAAACACACTAAAATTTATGAACAATTTAATTTTAACTCTACTTTTTATTGATGGAGCTACAGTAGCTGTACTTGTCATTATTTAGCAGAACAAAATGATAACAAATGCAGTGGCTAACAATGACTGCTAAAGATATGTTAAAATATGTATAATTATTGAACTAACACATCTATAATTTTTCACAGCTGTAGTTGTATGCTTGCTTTGTCGGGTTATAAAAAGAATAGAGCTAAAACAGTTCTTTCTTCTTGTTTAAATCTAACTTGAAACTAGCTCTTCGGAGACAAAAAATCAAAATGGCCATGCAACGGCACTTTGCTGAATGGCGAATGAAACAAAAAATCTTAGCCAATCAGACCACAGAAAACGAATGAGACATGAATTTGATAACCAATGAAATTGCGCAATTGGACTGAGATTATTGTTCTGGAGTTGGATATATCAAAGCCAAGACTAAATACCTGCTTACTGCAAGTGGCAGCAAATGAATAAGAATTTTTACTTCGTTTATTCATTTAATTTTCGAAACAAAATTGTGTCAATCATGTCATTTAAAAAAAAATAAAAAATGAGAGGTTAATTCATAAAATAGAAAGAATTACATTATTTAATTCCTCGTTCTCAGGATGTGTAGTTCAGCACTGAGACAATCTGTTTTATTTGTAAGAATTAATCTATATTTATATAAGTCTTTTCTTAGAAACACTAAGGTATATTTTTTAATTCTCAACTAATAGCCTATTATTTTTTAAGATAATGTAAAACAGTTGTGTAATTATTTACACAAACTAGTCTAAATATTGCATGGAAAGTTTTTTAAAAGAATAACACCATGACTTAGGGAAAAATCTATATCTTGAGTAACTTGTGTACCATACTCTGCAAAATACAATTACAAGAGGTAATATTTTAATTCACAGCATGTGTAATTCATTACAGTATGGGTTTCAATTATGTTACATGCCATGGAAATATATGAATGTTTCGTAACACATTATAGAACTTCTAGCAGGTTAAATTATATTTTTCCAAGTTTCTTTTTAGAATATCTTAAGTAATTCAGGGGATTGTGCTTTCTAAGAAGCTATAGATAAAATAATTATATTCCAGACTTTTTCTCTCTTTTATGAGCTACGAACAAAGATATCTTATATTATAAAACTGTTTTACACCGATATATGTAACACAAACAAAGGTTACTGATGTTAAAACCTTGTTTTACCCAATAAAGTAAGGTTTTTTACATCATACAAGATTGCCAATGTTAAAAACCTGATTTTTACCATGATTTTATATTTATGTGCTACAAATGAAGATTTCTTATGTTACAAAACTGTTTTACTGTGATTTTACATGACAGAAATGAAGAATTCAAGCAGAAGAAGAACTAAAATCTGAATGATGAAAGAAAAACAAACTCATGTTCTATATGATTCTCATGCTGTTATGTAACAAACACTGGAGGATTTATATTGTTACCATTTTACGTAGTAAAAATAAGGAATTACAGCACTATACAAGTAGCAACATTTAATAACTATAGCTTTATGATATGACTTGTTCTACAAGTAGTGACATTTAGTAAATAGCCTTAAGATACGACTTCAGTTCACAAACTTGATGAATCACAGCATTATATTACTATTTCACATAACAAACATGATTAATTTATCGCATTATATATACGATCAAGTAGAAAGATGAAGAATTACAATGTTACTGTAATGAATTCAAGTAATAAAACTTAAGAATTAATAAATTAAGGTGTTATATATGATTTCATGTAGCAAGATAAAATAATTACAGCCTCATGGTGTTATTTCACATAAAAAGAACATGTGAAATTATGATTTGAAATATAACGAGATCTTATAATTATGGTCTTATGCTTCGATTTCATGTAACAACCTCTTTTAATTGCAGCATTACAATATTAAACTTAAGATTTACCATTTTTACTACGTTTTTTATGAGAAATTGAGAAATTGAAGTGGTGTTTAAATAAGTGTTTCATGATGTGTTTTATTGTGAGATAGAAGAGATACAGTGTATAAATAAGTTTTTTGTATGTCTTTTGTTGTTGCAAGAATGTTAATAGTTAAGATGCTGAACAAAACTTTAAAATATTTTTTATCATGACCATTTGATGTGAGATCAGAGAATCACGATAATAAATAAGGCTATAGTAAGTGTTTTTCTTTCAAGATCAAAACTTTACATTGCTAAGACAAAGCTTACATTTTTAGCAAGATTGGAAACAGCTAGAGAGATCAAGCATTCTCTTAGGAGATCAGAGAAATATCAGATTTAATAAGAATGTTATTTATTAATTAGTTTCTATGACAAATAAATTAAAATCTACACTATAATATTTTGTAATTATTTCACAATTTTAATTGTATGTTTATCTCTATGATAGAAATAAATTTTTTTAAATACAACATAACCACCATACTCCACTCACACACACCAGACATGGCTGGGATGGATGTTAACAATACCTTTGAAGTGTACTTTAATTTTTAAAAACAACGTGTTGGTTTTTTAATGAAAGTCTTGGAAATCTCATAAAAGTTATTTTTTGAAAAGGTCTGTATAAGCCCTGATAAAATCACCACCAAACTAGCCAGGCCTATTATTACCGTTGCCTTCAGAAAAAGCAATTTTGAAACATATTGTCTATAATAAGAGCTTCAAAATCAAAATATTATAATCTATTTTCCCATTTAAAAGATTTATTTTTCTCCATAGGCATATCAAGCAATAAATATTCGACTGGTATTAGTAGCACTAGAAGTCCAACAATATGGACCAACATTTACCCGTTATGAAACTGCAAGTCCTGACTTGGGTTCTTTCAGGGAATATGTCAGAGATGTGATCAAGACAACCAGTGAATTTAAAGATATTCAGATTGATAATAGTGTATTATTAAGGTTTGTTTTTATTACCATGTTTGTAATGATTTTCAATGTTTTGATACAATATTGTTTCTTTACCTTGTGGGAATATGGTTTTGTACACTTTGCACACTTTGTTCTTGTTCCAATATATATTTCCTTATATCCCCCTTGAAAAAGCGCAAATGGATAAGAAAAGAGTAATGATTCATTTAATTTCCGGGGAAACTAATTTATGATGAAGTAAGTAATGTTTGGTAATTAAATAAATAAAAAAGATCCATCAGATCACATCAGATTTACTTCTTGAGATGGATTATCAGATCACTAGATGTTGTTACCACCAAGAACTGGGTACTGATAAGGACAACAAACCCCTCAATTTTTACTGATTTGTATTTCTATGTTTTTGGTAAGTTATTTTAATTAAATTATGTGTGCCTTTTTGAGTAGAAATCTTTTTTGAGTAGAAACAACTCATAAAAATTAGAGATTGCATGTGATTTTTCTTTGATATTTACAAAAACAAATCTGGCTCAAATAATCAAATATTTTTGACCACCATTAACACTTTAATGTTTTTTATTTATTTAGCCATCACTTTTGGCCTCAACCTAATGGGCCTACAATTGGAGGAATGGCATATTTTGGTGGGTTGTGTGGAAATGCTGCAACTGCTATTTGTGGAGTAAGTTCTTTTATATTCTGTTTTTAAAGCAGCTACATGGTAGAAATATTTCACCACAATGGGACTACACTATCTTAATCCTAAGAGATTAGCAAAAAAACCTGAAGTTGTGTTGTCCTGTTCTGCATCACAGTTAATTTACAGAATTTACTGGATAGAAACATTCAAGGAAATTTATCCATAAGAACTGCTCTCATAAACAATTTATTTATTTTGTCTCGGTTTTCTCTCCAAGGAAATTGAATTAAACAAAAGAAGTTATTTTTTATATGAGCAATGAACCCAAGTTTCGATCTTTGAAATAAAAGTTTTAACAGTTATTGTCAGTATAATAGTGTTTTTTATGTAATTTCTCAACCTGTTTGAATGTTTCCATTTTACTTGTACATATACACATATCTTATAAAAGTAAAAATATTCAAGACAAATATTATCAGATATCAGTAGGCAGTTAAAAGACCATGTTCTGCAATGTTTAATAGTAGTAGTCTGTTTTCTTCACATGGAAATTATATGAAGTACCAAAGCATGGAATAACTTTGATGTTTTTCAGCAAATCACACATAAATAATTTTCCAAGGATTCTGATTACTTTCAAAGAGCACGAGGTGTTGAGAAAGTAATGTAAATCATATCAAATAGGAGGATTTTTCTTCAAATCTATTTATTACATCATGGAATATCTTAAATGTGAGGTATTTACACACAATTATCAGCAACATTAACATTCAACTTAATTGGTTTGAAATAAATACAGCTGAATTTATATATATAATTGAATTTATAGATTGAAATTATGAACAAACAAATATGTATATAAGTATAACTTAATTAGCATATACAAATTGGACCCTGCAATTACTTTCAGTCATCAGTCAACATACATTTGTCTTATACAAACCATCTTACCTTCAATAAACATGCTTTCCTCTTTGCTCCCTTTGTCCTGAGAAATAAATAACAAATAAATAACAAATAGGTTTTCAATATATATCTGGTTAAATATGTCTTAAACTGTCAGTCACTGTAGTGTTTGGTACTTTTGCCACTAATATTAAGAGCAGTATTACTTTTGCCACTAAGATTAAGAGCAGTATTATACAGACCTTTGCCAATCTATTAACAAAATTAAAATTCACAAACTGGCTGGAACTCTCTCAATCTGGCATCTTAAGAGAAAGATATTTAATAAAGGCAAATAGGTGCTTAGTTTATATTTTTATATTTTATGAATTATATATTAGGTTTATACTTTATTTTCTTTTGTGATGCATTTAAAGTGAGGATAACACTTGCC
>JANTOQ010239587.1:0-13564 GCA_027564595.1 Bythotiara depressa | reverse complement strand
ACACTAATAACTAAAATGCTTATAACTTTGGAACGCAAAAAGCATTTTCTTTCAAATAAAGAGCGTTGGTCTTAATTCTTTAGCAGCATAATATGGGGTATAATTAAAAGAAAATTATTTTGACGTTAATTCCCCTTTAATCATCTTAATAATCTTTCATCAATGTACAGGTTATAATTTCATCGCCTCATGCTTTTATCAAATTTGTAGAAGAGGTGGTGGTAAGCCCTATTAGAATCGCAGCTGATAGTGTCATTTTAGTGGAAGCCATTTAAAAGTCCTATCACTTTACTAACCTAAAGGTTTCATTGCGTCATAAAGCCTCGCCAAAATTGTTTCTGTTTTTAGTGCGATTACATCACAATTTGACGTGATCAGAGTCAAATTTTGAATAATAAGAAACACGGTTTGTTCAGTTTCACATATTAAGTACATAAGACATACTATGTCAAATATCATATCTTAAGTAATATGAAACTCTCTATGAGTAATATCACATTTTAATAAGCATCAAGAAACACTGTGTAAACAAGAACGACTCTTTATATCATTGGCTACTTTTGAATTACTTTCTGAATATTATTTTGGTGAAATTGATACCTTTCCCATGCAAATGTATATCAACATTGTAGCTCATTAAATTAACAATATATCTGTACTGAAGAACAAATATGGCGGCTAGGGAAGGGGTAACAATAAGCGAATGAATGTTAATCGAGTGTTGGGAAAAAATGATACCTCATAGTGAGTAGCGTATCTTATATTTTTTTCTTCAGGAAAGTCAAAAGGAGCGGTAGTGAAGATTGTAGTACCAATTCTTGTTGTCGTTATCATTCTACTGGCCGTTGTAGTGGCATTGATGTATCGAAGGTGTGTTCTTGTGTATCTCGTGTATTCTGATTGATTATTGCTGCTGTTCTACATGTACACTTCATAAAATTTTTGTATGTAATGAATACAAGTCTCCACACCAACCCTCCCAGCCAAGAAATATTTCGTTGATGGAAATCTTATGGAAGGTGTATTGACTAGACTGGACATGTGTGTAGCTAATACTAGGAGTATCATGTATATACATAGCTATATTCACATCTACTGTTGATATCGAAGTTGTGCTCTAATAAAGGATATGTCACCCTCTGGTCTCTCTGATTCTTTCAAGATTCTTTCATAGATGACGTCCTGGTAGTATTCAAAGTTCCCATATGTGCTATAATTTTATAAGGCTTAAGTGGCGTACGGAAAAGTGTAACAAAATAGTTTACAACAGAAACGCTTTTCAGAGCTAATACTTCACATCTTACCACTCATTCAACATAGTAAAACTTCAATATAACAGCAGACATAAACATTTACACATGATACTCACTTCCTCACTGCCTTAGTTACTACCTCTGTCACTATATTCTATAGTTTTCATACATAGTATGAACAATTTATAGTGTGAGGATCTCTACCTAGCAACCGTTGCAGAGTAAATCAATCAATCTCTCTGGAGTTAAAAAAAGCTGCCAACATGATATTACTGTTTGACAATTTGTTACCTAGGGAAAAATAAATTCTTTTACTATGGAATATAATGATACTGATTGAGTAAGTTGTATTGTATTTGTTTAGCTTCTGTATTTACAGGGAATATAGCCTGGCATTTATTTCCAGGAGAACGTTCTGTTTGTATTTAAACTTCCCAAATGCTTGAACCTAGTTGTGGAAACAGTTTTATTTGTATGCTTTCTATGTTCCATAAAACGACTTTGATTCACGTTATTATATTAGGTCTTCCAGAAAACAAGTTGCTAAAGGTATTGTTAATGACGATCCACCTCCAGCATACGATACGATACGACATGAATATAAAGGGGAAGAAGTCTACATGACTATCGCTGGTCAACCAGGTAAAATATTATAAAATGATAACAACAATCATTCTAATGATTTTCCGGTTGATCCTGATAATTGATTAACATTTGTAGATGGACTTTATTTGAAACTGGATCACAGAACTAGAATCGGCAAATTTCTTCTCTAATAATATATCTAATTATTTGTTTAACTTTTCCATATATCTTCTCCTTATTTCCCCGTTATTTTTTTCCTCGGACACGTTTATTGTCGTGGAATAACGTATCATAATCAAATCATTATTTAATTTAAAGTAATTATGAACTTTATCCTGATTTCATACTTGCTGGACGATCCAGCTAAATCAAGAATCACCTCTAGTCGGGGGAGTTTTCTCTTACTTATCCGCTCTGCTCCAATACCTTATGTATAATATAATATACATGCATAATATATAGGTACATAATAACACTTATAGAACAATATAATATAGTACTACTAGTATCTATGCTACATTAACAAGATACAATTTTGAGTGGAGGTTTACATGTGTGAGATCTATCATGGCACAATCCGGAAAAGTCCTCCATATTTACATATTTATATACACTCACAGTGTTGGTCATATAATATGCGTATGCACGTCCTATTGTTTTGTATTAAGTGATATAAGCTGATAAAAATATCCGATGTTCCTAGTACAGTCTGAAGTTGCAATTGCAATCATTATTTGTCTTATATTTTATCTACACGCTTTACATACAGAACTTATATAAGTCTGCGTTCTTAATTTTTTTAATGAAAACCAGCCTTGAGTTGTTTTAAATAATTTTCTTACTCATTCATTCGAATTTTATTTTATGTCAATTTCAAATATGCGATTTTTACATTCAAAATCAAAATATGTTTTTCAATGATGACAGTGTTTTTAAAGGTGTCCAATTTGGATGGTTTTGTGACGTTTTCTTGGACCCTAAAACACTACACAAAATCTTTGTGACTTTTGCGGTTTTAGGCTCCTTTCATGCTCCCGCCCTGTTCGGCAGAGCGTCCATAAAACCAGAATGGGGATAGGTGTGCTATATGATCACGGTTGTTTCAGTTCCAAAGTCTTAAGCCAATCTGAAAAAGTAAACTGAAAAAGTTTAATTAACTATTTCATTGGTTGTGGGATTCATTTTGATTATTTTGGCGCCTAGTCTCAGTATATTATATAAACGCTTGTAGATCGCTGAGCATTAGTAGTTCTTAAATTTGCTCTTACATGTGACCTATTTTCAGCTTCGTTGTTCTTATAAAATAGAATGTAAATAATACTTTATCTTCTACTAAATGATTATCTTTAACGATAGTGTTTCTTTGGATTTGTTACTCTGTAAATAATAATCTTATGTTAATTTTTACTTTTCATCTTAAGTCGATGAAAATCCTTACATCACAGTTGAAACATCTCTAACAGCACAAGATGCGAAAGATCAGGGACATTATGAAGTTGATGCCAATCAAATTGACCAGTATGTAGAACCCGATACGAGGCTGTATCAAACTGTAAAATGATGATGTAGAAACAAAAGGAAACAGAGAGAACGTTCTTTCATATTACGTTTTATTATATTGTAATTGGGCATTTTTAATATTTTTATTTTGTTTTATTTTGTGTAAATACCACCGCTGACAGCAATCTTTATTAAGTACCTACTATTAGATCGATTATACAGATAAAGTACTGTCACTTGTCAATGCTATTAGTTATAGTAAAGCTTTTTAATGATTGTGTATTTTGCATATTACATACACATTTATTTACACAATCCGAATTACATTTCACGTGACATGGAACAAATATTTGTTTGTATAATATGTATATGTTTATATAAAATATTTAGGAAAAGTGTATTTAAAAATTTGAAAGTGTCACTTCACCAATAATTTGATACATTTTTAAAAATCAAGAATAATAATGATAATGTGCTTTATAGGCGAAGTTCTAATCTGCACTTACTTTTTCAGAAACTTTTTTTTTATGTGCTTAGAGTAGTATATAGTATGAATGATGAGAAGATGTATCTGATTAACAATTTGTGAAGATATTATGCACAGTTAGTTTTACCCTAGGGGTAGTTTCTGGCAACTTTACTTCTTTTAAGAATATAATTCCGATACTTTTCGTACACAAAATAAGACGTGAAAAAGGCATGAAAAACTATATCTAAACAAAAAATATTTGCTAACAAACCGAAACCAAATTCCCTGATTTAATATATTAGCAAAACATCTAAACTAAACAAAACAATGCCAGTTAGAATTGCTACCTGAATGTGTTTTTAGGTCTTAGGTTCAATGTTTCTTTCTCAGCGAAAATTTCTCACAAAAATATGTTTCCTGTGAAAAAAAAATTGTTTTAAAGCAAAAAAGATTACTTTTTTAAGAGGTCTCTACCACTGCCCTGGTCATTTCATAGCTCGGCTAGCTAGCTATATTTTCCAATTTAAATGTACTTCGATCCATTGCGATCCATTGTATTAGAGAGAGGAGTGTTCTATCAAGCTCGCTGGTTAATTTTGTACAAATTGTAACTAGCTAGCCGTGAAAAAAACGTAAATTAAAATCTGTATTATTTATATATGTTATGTTGTGCAGTAAAGTTTTTTTTCAATAACCTTTACTCGCTGAGGCATAAGGATAGATAATAGCTAGCTAGCTTCATCGTTATATAGTACACAATTGGAATGACATCGTAGTGTAGTGGGTAAGGCTCTTGCCTTTGATGGAGCTACCCGGCTTCGATTTCAGGCTTGATAAAACATTTATAACTTGTTGAGGTTTACGGATGAGACGTTGGGCAACATCTTCACGTGGAGGGACCTACTGTCCTCGCGGGCCCACGCTCACTATATGTTATATGTTGTGTGCGCCACTAGTCTGACAATATACATTAATTGGCCTCGTCGGTTAGTGGTGCAGTGTTGTGTATATGAATGTGTATATGTAAGGTGTTAATACCTAAATTGAATAGAGAAAAAAAAATGACATCATTTGTAAATTTTGCATTACGTTTTGAAACATATGTACCACCACGAAATGCTTTGTAGAATTTAAAGTTTGTTTTGTTATATACATACTGATACATACTGTAGATAGATAGTGGGTATATTGTTCGTGGCTAGCCTCCATAATTCCTAGGCATATAGCCTGTCAATTATTTCCTGGTTGGCATTTAAAGCACCCATATGTGCTACGGAAACTCTCCCATCTGTACTTGACTCAAGGATTAACCAGAGAGGTCATCCTATGAACATTAAATATTTCCAGTGGCGGGGCTCGAACTCAGAACCCTTGGATTGCCCACCTCGCTAATGCTACTTATGCGACACAGCTTTTAAAAGTGAATCATTGTAGAGAGCAATTCTCTCTGAATAAGCAATGTTTTACTTGTGTAAAAGGATTAATCACGCCCGGGGCGCAGCAATCGTGTAGTGTTTAAAATGCAATCCTGTCGTCTGTGAACCAGTTTTTGCCATAGACTTGATAATAATTAATCTAGACTGACACGAATTCGCGTCATAAATTGTTCAAACACACACACATAGAGATGTAATTTAGTCTCATTATAAGAGCGGTAAAAGAATCTCGGTTAATAAAGTTATTAACACTATTATAGAAAGGGCGTGTTTTCAGTAAAGTTTGGTTATCTCTGTAACAATGAATATGTATTAAATTAAAAACACGATAGTTGTTTTTTTGTTCGTAAAGTTTATAGGAAAACTGATGAGGAAGAGACAGAAGACACATGTAAATAAAAGTAAAACTGCGACTAGTTTTTTTCCCGTTGTAATGATAAAGCTTGCAAGGCGTCACAAACAATATTGTGTGAAATTACAAACGAGGAAATGTAATGGCTGCTGATAGTATAGCTAGCTATATATCTTTCTGCTAAAATATTACTAAGACTGCCAGGCTAAACAGCTAAAGGTGCTTAGGCTGGCTATAAGAAACATAAATACTCAATTATAAGTTATTCAAAGAGACATGTTTGTCTGCAGAAAGCAAGAAAAGAGAAAACATCGATCGATACATACTCCTTAAAGAATCCAACAGAAAGATATTTGAAGCATTTAGCTACTACCACTATTGCCATTTTTAAACTTTAAAAGTTATTTTTCAGATTTGTACATCACAAGAAAACTTTGAAAATTTATAATTATATTTTGACATTTTAGCCGTAATAATACTTGTGTATTATTTTGCCACGACTTTATCCACAGCATACTTTTCTATATTTGGCATATAGTATCTATGTGTACGTGTAATTTCCAACCAACCAGAGCTAGCTAGCTACTTACTTAGAAAGAGTATTTGTTGAAGAAAAAAGTATGCAAAATGTTAGCATATCAGCTGTAATTCACTTATCGCATAAACCTTTCTATTTTTAAGCTACGACTGTGTTCAAACTAAAATTTTCTTAGCCTGCGAATTAGTAACTATGTGAATGTGTCTTTTAAAAATATTTAGAGCTGAGCTAACTAGTGTTTTGGTGCTTATTTTTAGGGAAAAGCTAGCTACCTAAGCCGTTTTTTTTTTAACGTTTTGGCTTAAGTACTGACGTTTTTGCACAGTAATTTTGTTTTATACCTACAGAGCTAGCTCGTACTATTGTAGAGATGCAGAAAAGTTTGTTCACAAACTATAAAATTATTTTTGGTACTTAAAAATTATACCCTGAAACGTTGTTTACATGTTGCATACTTTTGTCACTGTTGACACTTGCTGTTTGTACTTATACTTGTGAATATTGACATGAAAACCCAGCTACAACGAGCTTCTGGCTGAAGTGATACCCCAAACTTTGAGTTGATAGTACGAGTACTTCCCAACATGCTAGGTGTGTGGGAGGGGGGACGCACATGTCTTACATGTACGTCTTACCTATTATTACCTTATGTTAGTATCATAATGTAACAGAATAGGCATCAAACCTTTACTAAAATGTAAACAAAGTGAAATTAAAGTTTCAAAGGTTTGTAGAAAAAAAGTTGTAGAAAACGATAATCGCCGGCGGTACTTACTTTTAATTGTTTTATAAAAACAAATGATTTGACCAAGTATGTCCTAAGTTTATAACTTAAATTACCTAAAAACGTGGGTCATTTTCCCCAGGTATTGAACTAGTCCGAAGAATAAAGAACAAAGATTTCATGTAAATTGTACGGTTTTACTTTTCACACGTCCAGAGCAGTAATCAATAAATGCTAAGAATGTTTCTAGTGGGAGTGATCAAGTGCAAGACACTTCTAGTCTTTAATTAATCTGATAAACTTTGTCAGAATTATTTGATGGCAATTGTATTGAAATATATACAAACAGTTTTTTTCTTATATCTAAAATCATTGATGTGGGCTAAAATAACTAAGCTCTTTACTTATATTTTGCTGTCATGGAATTGTATATATAATGTATATGATATATTCAGTTGGGGTAAAACTTACGCACTTTCAAAAACATTTATGTCAGCCTGTTGAAGTTACAGCTAGCCTAACTAAATTTGGTATATAGTAGGACCATATGATAGGTACATTTCCACAACAAAACATTGATAAAAGCACACTAGATTTCTGTAGAATTAGAAAAATTGATGCGTAGGGCTTCCCTTTACAAACGGGAAATAATTACGTTTTATAGTACTAACCCTTCGTCCTTCCGTTTTGGAAAATCTTTTCGGCTATTTTTCCGGAGCCGATTATAGTTAACCAAGCCCAAATATTTGCTGCTGGGTAACCTCTTCTAAGGTTTGTTCAGAAATTTACACTTAAGCACTTGCTAAAGTTAAAGAAAATCTGTTAAACATTCCACACTTGAACAAACATGTTGCCATCAATCATAATTTCCATAAGTTCTTCGAATTGAGGTCATAACCGTGACAAGTACTTTATAGCTCTTTGACAAAAAAATTGAAACAGAAAAAGAGCAATTTTGAATGTATTAATCCTCAAGTATTTCTACTTTCGACCCGGGTTGTTGTGTTCACAAGAACAAGTTAATTTTTCCCAAGGGTGAAATTTGTCCGTTTTTACGACATGGGTGAAGTCACACCGGTAGAGATGTTACTTCTCCCGGGAGAGATGTTACTTCGCCTATCACATGTAAATAGCATAAAAACTTTGAGCAGGGGTAGGGGTAATTTCACTCCGTGGTGAGATTTTGCATGTGAACATAATCTTAGGTGTGTTATTTTTTGATTTGTTTTCTTTGGCTAATCTCAGCACCAGAAAAGTGAATTTTGTCTGTCAAAGACATCTGCTTAGAAAAATGTAAAAATAAAATATTCTGACGTGTGGAGAATATTTTTTCTATTTCAGTGTTTCTATGTGCATCACAAAATCCACATTCAGAATTATATTTTATTTATTATCAAGACTGTCAAAGACTGTCTGTTATCTAGATGTGTTATATTTTTTAGCTGTTTTTTTGTTTTTCAGTTGGTTTTCTTATTTTGCTGAAAAATTTTTAAAAGGATTTAAACGGACCTTTTTGTCCTCTTACCTTGTGACGTCAGAAGAATGTTTACAAATTTGTTAAAAGCGCAAAACAAGTGTAAATCTTTTACTGACCAGAAAGGTAGTCTCACGCGATTGTTGCAACGCACAGTGTTTCTTGTTTATTTTTAACACTCAACTAATAGTGTACAAAATTGTGTTCAATGATGCCATTAGTATATTTTTAAAGGTGTTCAGTTTTGATGGAAAAGTTGTATTTAGTTGTAAACAAAAATACGTGTTTTTATTGGGATTTTTTCTTGGACCCCAGGTCACTGAAATTAGTTTGTTCTTACAATTGGCGTTACATTTGACCCATTTTCAGCCTCATTTTTCTTATAAAAAGGCGCGTAAATAATACATTTACACCCATTTCCATCAAACATCATTGTTTTCTTTGACCAAATTTAACTGCCTGCAATTGTTTATCATGATCAAAATATTAACTACAGAAAGTAAATTCACGGACTAGAAGAAGTGTACTGACGATTTAGCACTGAAAAAAGAAGCAGACAGCAGAGCAGTTCTAAGAAAGCAAGCGGTCTTTTTTTATTTTTTTTATTCCAGGGAAATAAAAAATTACAACATTACAAACAAACAAAAATAAACAAAGGGACAAGACAACACGGAAACACAATACACGATAATCCCTATAATCCATCCAAACAAGCTGGAGAAGTTGCGTTCTCTACTAAAATAAGTTCTCCTCAACTTCCAATATTAACCTTCAATAATAGTATTGTTGTCTCTATGGAAACGCATAAACATCTAGTATAGTATTAGACAAGAAGCTAAATTTTGATCAGTACCTAAAAGAAAAAATTTCGAAAGCTAATAAAATAATTGGATTATTAAAACGTTTATATAACTTTCTCCCTAGAAAGAATCTGATCAACATTTATAAATCTTTTATTAGACCTCATCTTGATTATGGATATATAATTTATGACAAGCCTAATAATTTTACTTTTAGTCAAAAAATGTAATCTTTTCAATACAATACCTCACTGGCAATCACAGGTGCTATTCGTGGCACATCTCGTGAAAAATTATATCAATAGTTGGGTTTAGAGACTGTCATCGAGAGAAGATGGTATTGAAAGCTATGTTTTTATTATAAAATAATAAATAACAAAGCCCCAAAATATCTAAAAGCATTTTTACCTAAATCAAGAACACTTTCATATGGTTTCAGATCAGTACGATCTTACTATATACCAACACCTAGAAGTAATCGATTTAAAGCATCCTTTTTTCCTTTTTGTGCTATTAATTGGGAACATCTTGAACCTGGTATTCGAAATTGATCTTCCTTTATTTCCTTTAAAATTATCTACTTAAATTTATACGTCCTACTCCTTCACTTGTATACTAAATACATCCTCGTGGTCTTAAATTGTTGACTAGTTTTCGAGTTGGACTTAGTCACGTTCGCGAACATAAATTTCGACATAATATTCAGGATAGCAGAAACACTGTACGTGTATGTGCGGAACAAATGCTGTTGATACGAATGAACATCCCCTTGTGCATTCCTTTAACTATTACGTTCAAGATCTTTGCCATATAATTGTTCCTCAATTGTGAGGATTTTTGTTTATGGTAGTGACTGTTTTGATACAGTTACAAATAAAATCATCCTCCTCAATGTAATAAAGTTTATAATTATATCTGAACGTTTTGGCGAGCCATTAATATAAAAAGTAACTACACCCTGACTTACTAGTGTTAATATTATTATTGTTTAATTAACGTTTTTTATCTTAATCGCGGAAATGATTCCTGACGATATCACTTCTGTGCCTTGTGCGTTCTTAACTGCATGATAGTATGTTCTTGGAGCAACTACATAAAACAGTTTCTTAGATTACCTTAGCATACCTATATTCCCCAGGAAAGAGAACGTTTCTCTCTTAGGCCCTCCTACTACAAGGATATCGATATTCTGGTATTACAATGCTTGATTGGTCCAATTAACAACAGAGTTTTTCACACTTGCGTAAAACATCGGCAATAATCTGATATACAAAAAAATCTAAATAGGCATGTGTGAACAATGTTTGTACGGTTACTCTTTTCTTAGAAGAAAGCACTATTCTGAGATCCTACCCAGAATATATTTTAAACTGCATAACCTTTATTCTATTTTCTTATTTCACCAGCAATCATTTCCATGTTATGTATACACGTCCTTTTAAAAAACGCCCTTTTAGAAATACCTTGTGCCTTAGACGATATCTTTCCTACGGAAACGCCCTTCCTTAGCACACGTTATTCAAAATAAAGCTTGTCTCGTACTTTACTTGTCTTTGGTTTTGATTAATGGCTGTTTTAAAGCAACTTCATGATTTTGAGATGTATACATCTTATTCAGAATTAGGAATAAGTAAGTAACCTTTATTGAATAAAATTTTCCAAGACAATAGAAGCACGTGTAATCGAATTAAATAAGTCATTTTATCTGTCTCGCTGTCATGGAGTTTCCTTAGGTTTTGAACAATAATACGAAACTTATTCCTCCCGTAATGATCTCTACAAATGAGAAATTGATGCTATTATATTATAAAGAGGACCAGTGTAAAGACCACGACGCGATAGTCGCTTAAATCAAGGAGGTTTAAATAAGGAGTTACAACTATTTTGATTCTATTGATTGTACTGAAACTAGACGCGTGCTGGTCCTTTTTTCCACTTTGAGTAAAGATCAATCTTGTACATTGGATTCTTGCAAGGGGACCTTATTTACCGATGCTCTGTTACGAGAATGTAACAATTTCTAAGCCATTATTAGGCAATTTTTTATTGGTACTAATCAGCAAATTCCTGCCGTTTTTTGATAAAAAATGCGGGAAATCCAGTTAAATGTGTTAACGCGCGTCTAACTCTATTGAATCAGTTGTAAAAAAATTGCACAAATTGAATGCAAACTGTCCGTTGGCACAATTTGAGTACAATTGTACCAACCACCTTCCATTGGCGCCATTGACACCGTTTGAGAGCAAGCTATCATAACTTTCTAAGATCTCTTTTACAGAATTTGCACCATTTGAGTACAATTGTACAAATTAGCTGCAAAGCGTCTGTTGAAACCATTTGAGTACAGATGTACTAGTCATTTTCAATTGACACTCTCTGACTAAAGGCATGCTGTCATAACTGACTAAAGCGTTAAATTCCAAGTACTTTCTGACTAATGTGTGGCAATGATGCCATTTGCATCAATGGAATCAATGGCTTGATGCCTTATTTGAAACATTATTTTAATGTTTGTTATTTTCAAAAAGTCATAGCTGCCTAAAGTATTATCTTCTAACTAGTTTACTAGTTCTTTGATTATTGTATGTCAATGGTGGTGCCACTGACATCTATGGCGTCAATGGTATAGTCTTATTCAAACATTTTTCAATGTTTGTACGTTTCAATGAAAGCTTTTAAGAAAAAGGCTATTTTTCGGGTTGTGCTGTAAAACGTATAAGACACTGATATTCTAGAAAATGTAAAATTTAAGTTAGATTTACATTTAACAACAGCATATATGTTTTATCTATCTATAAATTAATGCATGGATTACTTACATATAAAATGAATCGTTATCTCCATATTGATTGTTTGCACCATTTGAGCAAGTACAAATAGTATGAATTCCTTAATATTATAACATGGTTTGTATGTAGCGAATAGAAAGTCTCGTATCATTGAAGACAGTCCTACTATTCGGATCGAGGCCTCTTCAGGCGACTGGTGCGCACTCTCAAGTGTCCCAATTCCGCAACGCTCATGTTTTTATTGTGTCTTCCCGAGTTAGCTGTTAACTTACACTTGAAAATGCGTGAAAAATACGACAATCTGCTTTACCATTTCAGTTAACTAAAAATTAGAGAGAAATTGGTCAAGTGCATAAAATGTGAGTAAAAGTACGCAAAAGAAATTAAAGAACTTATATAAACACTCCTGTGCCATACAAAAAAGGAAAAATTATTGGGCTAATTGGGATCGGACAAATGTTGAAGCAATACATTTTTCCGATTTAAACCATTCTGATGGCTGTTGTAATCTATTTGTTATAGGGTTCCGCTTTGTTTTCGTATGATAAGTGCAATGATATTGCCGATGCTCTTTCCTTATGCCTTGCTTCTAGATCCGGTCTGTATCCCGATCGGACCAAAGTTGTAGCAATATTTTTTGCTGTTGCATTTTTCTTATGTTTTGATTCAAGATGTGGTCTGTATTACGAGAAGAGCAAACTTGAAACAGAACACCTCCCATCTTGAACCACCCTCTTACCATGAACTTTGTATTTCAGTAGAAATAACTGATGATTTAGTGTTTTCTTACTGCAATATCCGGTCTGCATCCCGATCGGAACAAATTTAAACAAAACATTTCCAAATTAGAATTACTCTAATAGCCTCTGTAGTTTATTGGTTATAGATTATGCTTTGTTTTTGAATAAAAAAACTTTTAACAATGCGTTTTCCTGATTCCATGCTTCAAGACATGGACCAAAGTTGAAGCAGAACATTTTCCGATTTTCTTACTTTGCTTCAAGATTTTATTGGACTGAAGTTGTAGCAGAACATTTCCCAATTTCAGCCATTCAAATGAATGTTGTAGTTTATTAGTAATAGTTTTTCTTGAATTCGTTCGATAAGAAAAATACTTTTTTCCTATGCGTTGCTTCAAGATTCGATTTCTTATCGTAAGATTCGGAAGATCTAATTGTAAAAATGTGCTATAGCGTATCTTCTTCTTCATGACTCAGCCATATAAATCTTTAAAAATAGTAAAATTGAGACATTAATATATACATAGTATTGCTTCAAGATTCGATTTCTTATCGTAAGAATCGGCAGATCTAATTGTAAAAATTTGCCACAGCGTCTCTTCTTCTTCAAGACTCAGACATATAAATCTTTAAAAATAGTAGAATTGAGACATTAATATATACATAGTATTATAGTATACAATGTTAGTTTGATTCTCACAAAAAGAATACAGTATGAATTTTTGTAAATAGTAAGCAGCTTAATTTGTTTATATATTGTATTTATTAATATATGATCAATTTAGTTAATGAAGATCATCGGTCAGTTCTTTGTTTTTTTGTTGTTTCCATGGGGATAATTATTGGGAATATAGTGTTAGATAAATGTGTGTGTGTGTGTGTGGGGGGGGGGGGGGGGGGGGGG
>JANTOQ010239476.1:0-13564 GCA_027564595.1 Bythotiara depressa | reverse complement strand
GAGAGAGAGAGAGAGAGAGAGAGAGAGAGAGAGAGAGAGAGAGAGAGAGAGAGAGAGTGTGTGTGTGTCGCAAACACTCTATGTAACAAAATATTTCCAAACGCCAGTTGAATTCCCGGCACGATAATCATCACATTCACACCTTTGCGCATCTTTGTGATTTATAACAATATGATATTTTCCAGAAATATACACAAAATGGTTGTACAGGCGGTTAGTTTGCTGAATATGGCTTTTTAATGATTCACGAATTCCATATGTTCCTTCATTATATGACCAACCTTCACATTTATTCATTACAATGGAATTATCATCTGCAAGTACATCATATGAACCACAAGCCTGTGGGAATTGGGAAGTTTTCATAATTATCCAGTTAATCACATTTTCCCCCAGAGAATTGTTCTTTGTCATAAAATGGATAGTTCTTTCTTTTTTACAATATACACGGATCTGCGTAAATGGTACCAATTTGTGAAGCTCTGCTATACCAGCTCCTCCCAACAAGAACGTTCCAGTGCTTACCTTGTGAAGGTCAGAAAGATTATTTGAGATAACATTCTTTGAAGAATTTTCTCCCGCAAGTATATAACTGTTTGCAATCATAAGCCAACCCCCTAATAAGAGAAAAATTCCAAATAATGAAACACAACATTTGTTTCTCAATCACAATATATTGAACTTTTGCGATATTAGGCCACATTCCTGCTTGTTACGTTCCCTTAAGAGTCGAAAAACGAGAATTATAGTAAGAGTTGGCAGAAACCACTTAGGTTCACCACGCAAATTTCTTTTTTTCATCCTTGTATAATCTTGTTGAACAACCACGGTGGTTTCAATATCAAACAAGAAAGACTTCCGTGTTTAACATCTACCTGGTTACTTTTTTCGTTTATTTCAGCCTTGTTCCGTTTTCATAAGAAGAATCTAAAATAATTCAAATCTTTCTGGCCGTTTTTTGAATAAATAATCAACTCGTCGTATTTAAGTGACTGTTTTGAGTAGAACCATGCAGTAGATGTAATTTCGTAAGACGTCTAAATTTTGCACAAAGTGCCGTTTTCGAGGCTAAGAGACATGCTTATTCGAATTCGTATCTGCCTCCAATGGTAATTGATTTACTAAAATGATAATATACAACTCTCGATAAAGTAACTTTTGAGGAAAGTACAAATGGCTTGATTTAGTTAATTAATTTTTGACGAAACTGATGGCTAGATTTCATAAAGTAATTATCAAGGAAACTAATGGCTACATTACATTTGATAAAGTATTTTTGATAAAACTAATTTGGTAAAGTAATTTCTCAGGGAAGATTGCCTAGAGAGGCAAGGAAAGCAAAATAGGATAATGTAAACTAATTCAAACTATATTATTTCCATTTTCAGATGAGCAGTGATGCTAATCTTTTTTTTTCAAACTTGTAACTGTCTACGATATGTGGTAAACTTTAACTATTAATGCAACTATTGTAACAATAATTGTGAGACGGTATATAGTTTTGAGATGGCATATAGTAAATGATAAGCTTACTGCACTTCAATAAAATTTATGATATAAACGAAAGGTTTACACATGCCGATTAGGTTTATAGGTATGTAAAAAGTTTACAAGATCTCATAAACTTGAATTACCAATGTAGCTATTCTAACAATATTTGCGAGACGGCAGATAGTAAATGATAAGCTCGCTGCACATCGACAAAATCTATGATATAAGAAAGGCTTACACATGCCAATTAGTTTTTAAGGATGTAAATCTTTTATGACAAGTCGTAAACTACATATTCATCCATTGTAACAATAATTGCGAGACAGCATATAGTATATGATAAAGCCAATGTGTATCAAGAAAGGTTATAATGTAAATGGAAGGCTTACACATGCTGGTTATCCATGTAGTTATTGTAACAATACTTGTGAGACAACATAATAATGACAAGTCACTGAGAATCAATAACGTTTGACGAATGTAACTATTGATACACAGTGAGACATTTGTATAAAACATGTCGGCAAAATAACTTTGTGGGCTTTTGGTACAAATACAGAGAAATAATTCACATATGTCCTAGAAATTTAACACGGGTCTCAAGGGATTATAGATTTGTCTAAATAATACAAGATGCAAGTAAAAATAACATTTATATACATGGGGTAGCTCGTTCTCTTGCCAAAATTGACTTAAGAAATCTGACAAAAATAGCCTGTTTGTTTTTCGCAAAAATACAGAAAAATCCCTAAGTTCCACTTTATATATTTTATACAAGTCCGAAGACATGATAGATTTATCTAAATAATACAAAAAACATGTAGAAATAGCATTTATATACATAAAGTAGCTTGTTCTCTTGTGGTGCCTGCCGCCAAAAATGACATAAAAATTAGGCAAATTTGGCTTGTTGGTTTTTCGCAAAATACAGAGAAATTCTTAAGCTACACTTTGGAATTTTATACAGGTCTGCAAATATGGTATGTTTATACAAAAAACTAGTTCTAAATACATTATATACACACAAATTTTCGCGTTCTCTTGGAGTGACCCCCGCCATCACTGAAATTGTTTGCATGTTTATGAAAAAACACAGATAAATGTTTGAGCTATACTGTATAAATTTATTCTAGGTTTACTAAAATAATACAAAAAATTGTCAGAAATAGCTTTTATACTTTATAAACTAAGACATTCTCTAGTGGATGTTGTCCCCCGCCGCCAGCCGTGCAGCAAAAAAAGTTATCATTTAGATATTTAAAAACAGAGCCTTTTTAAAAATTACCAATGACGCAGTGGTTACATAAAAACGCGTAATTTTTTTACAAAGTTAAGGCCTTAAATTGAGGTTCAATGCGCCATGGAATGTTCTTTTTGCTATTTTAGTTCTCACATCCACACAGACTTCACGAATAACAATTTCAATTAATTTAAACAGCGTAGAATGATCAAAAAATTTAATGATATAAATTTTAATTTTCGTTTTTAGACTTGGTAAGTAATCACCAGGCTAACGTTAAGACGGAATCAGGCTAAAAAGTACAAAAGTCTGGTAATTGATAGATACGATAGGAGCTCTTTTGAAACATCTGCTGGGGCTGCGCCAGCCAACAGATGAATTAAACGTTTAATGTTTTCTCTCTTGATAACTTTGCGTCAATTGTGGAATTATATTTTGACACCTTGTGCAACAGATATTACGAACAGGATTGTGATTGTAATCTTACCCAGACTTCCATCTAAACACTTTTAGCAAAAGTAGGTAAATACAAAATAATGTGTCAATGATTATAGAAAAAGGACAGCTTGCATCCAGGCGTGCTTCTATGTAGAACGACGAAACCAAGGAATATTAATTAGTATTGTTTTTTCTTCATTGAAAGACTTTTTTGTAGAGGTCGAATTAACAAAAGGAAAATCATTGAAAATCATTGAAATGAATATAGCTAGTTATTTCAAAAATCAGAGACAGCATCCTGAGAGAACTATGGAAGATGGTGTGTTACATGCTTACCATTTTCTGTTGTCATGTCACAAAACACCTTCAGTAATTGTTTGTTTGGCAGTGTTAGTATATAATAACCATCTCGAACAGGGTGAGGATAACGTTCTTTGATATCTTTGCAGGATGAAGCGTTTCCTATAATGAAAAGAAAGAAAGTTTATACTATGATATAAATTCCCTTTTTCTCAAAACGTCTCAGTTATGGCCCATGCAAAGAAAAAGTATACTTAAGGAGCTCCTCGTTTCATACAAAATGTATATTTGTGAACCTTATGCGCGTTTTGCTTAAGAGTAAAGAAAGCAACAATAGCGGCACGTGTTGACGGAAATATCGCAGACGCACGAATGCCAACAGTTTTTCTTGAACTTCAGAAAGTATCCTTGAATGAATCAATAATCATTCTCTGAAATGTGTAAATATTTATGGTCATACATAAAACGATATAGGTGGTCCAACAACAAGTTTACAATAGGTAGGGGTGATACATGCATTAAATGATTACCGATACTACAAAATATATTCCATTGCCGCATCATAAAGTAACGTCCCGTGAAGACATACTTCTACAACATTATCTGTGAAATTCACCTTTGTTAGATAACATATGGCAGTAACAAATAACTCCTTATTATGGATTGGTTAACATATGGTTTCCCTAATATAAATTCAGTCAAGGAAATATTACATACAATTAATTCTCATATAATTTTCTAAACAGTGTTCGGTAACTGCTCATATACTAAAAGGCAAAAAAGTGTTTATAAGACACTTTTGCAGTGTTCTCAAAAAGGACCGGAAACGACCCAAGAAAAGTGCCCATTGACCAACGTAAAAGTGTCGCGAGAGAGGACACTCAAAAAGTGTCGGCATACGTAACTCCACAAAGTTGTTTTAGTGACACATTCAGGGTGTCGATATCTGTTATTCACGAAGTGTAATGCAAACTGTTACTGAGTGCCATTGTAACTCTCTATATGGGACGAGGTAACTAGTTTGCAGGATCCGTTCCAGTACTTTTTAAAAATATGACCAAGGTGTTAGTTTGGACTTAGTTTTTTCCTTACGTGTGTCAAAAAGTAAACAAAGAATACAAACATTTAATTGTACTAAGGAGAAGTTATTTTCTGAACATTTAAACAATATAATACATTGCTAACTAAGTAACATAAAGCAAAAGTAAATTCATGTTATAAAATGCTGAAGATACTTTCCCGAGAAGAAGAATTCGCAGTATATAGAAGAGAAAGAAGACAGTATGGGAAAATCGTTTCATATTTATAAACTACGTGGCACTAGAATAATAAATTCTCCCTATTTCCTAACTTTTACACAAAGAGGTAATTTTATAGGAAATTTTCATTATTGATGAATTCTGTGGATGTCACAAATATTTTATTAAATATTTATACTTATTGTCAAATAAAATGAACACCAGATTTGGGTTACCTTGTCTGAAGTATACTCTACTTGTATGTTTTAAACTAAGAAGCAACGTTGTGTTCCCGTTTAATATATAATTTTATGATCAATCCTCGTATAAATATTATGTTCTAGCTAATTTTAGACCCTAAATATTCATATGTATACTAAGCTTTTTCCCGATTGGGAGATCACGATTATTATGTGCAATTTTTGTAAATTTGCTAATTAACACAAAAGTACCTCAAAACTCACTTCGCAACTCCAGACAAAATATGTTAAAGTATATTATCAAAACAGTTACACAAAAGTTCTGATCAAACTCTGTCAACTAATAATTACTGCGTGAGAGGGTAGTTGATTAATGTTACAGAACCAGGTATGTTTATTTATAGTTTTACAGTTGTATTTATAAAACATTTCTTCATAATTTTCAGCTCGTTTTCAACCGTGTAAAATGGGTAAGTAAATAAATATTATTATTATAAATAATGCATGTCAATATATAAATATTTATTATTATTATTATTATTATTTTTTAATAAGCTTTGTCGTTTCATATAGATGATGGTAAACTTCCAGGTCCTTATGATCTCAATCTTTCCATATGTGTAGCATATTCTTTATCAAGGGAGCCTACAGACGGTATCTCCTTGATTGTGAAGCAGGAAGAATATTTCCAGCACTAAAGTCATATGTATATAATTTCCAGGCATAGTTAACATTTACGTCCAAGCCATTCCGATGCCATACAAAGCCGTTCTGACGCCAACAGTCATTTTAACGGTTGAGTGCATATTTGTGGTATCTGGAAACGTTTGACAAAATTCTGCAGTTTAAAAAAACTGTTTTAACATAGCACCCAGTGATGCCTTCTAAAACGAGATATGAATACGTCAGTATATGTCAGCAGGTTATAGGTAGCTATATAAAAACATTAAAATTACAAGTTGGCTACTATCTTTAAACTGTAAGTTTTTGTTTCCCCTATTAAATTATTTTTGTAATCCAATATGAATGTTTTAGCCGGAGTACCTCAAGGATAAATTATTGGTCCTTCGTTTTTTCTTATTTATAGTAATGATATCCCTGATGGACTCCAAAGTAATGTTAGAATTTTTGCTGATGACACCTCTCTTTCAAATTATATTTGGTAATATACATCCCTCTACTATCTTAAACAATGATCTGCGTTTGGTTGCTGACTGGGCTTTTAAATGGGAAATGTCTATTAATCCAGAGCTTTCAAAATAGGCGGAGGAACTTATATTTTCTACCAAATATGTTAATACTGAACTTCCAGTCTTAACCTTTAAGGACAGTTTTGTTTCCATGCAGCAGTCACATAAACACCTGGACATGATTTTGTGGACAGAAAACTAACCTTTGATTATTATTTAAAAGAGAAGATTTCCAAAGCTAACAAAGGTATTGGCTTAATAAAACGTGTTTTTACATTTTTGCCAAGATAAACGTATTTCATATTTACTAATCTATGACAACCAACTTATTGGAAAGTTCAAAGGATAGGAGATAATATAGACGGTTATCTAACCCCTAGTTATTTAATTAATTTTCTACCTGGAGTAAGAAGTGAAACACATAACCGTAGATCCTTTAGAGATTTCAATCCTGCATCTTTCTTGATCCTAACATTCGAAATTCCCCATCCATTATGTCTTTTAAGCACCACCTACTAAAATTTAAAAGACCTACTGCAGCACCTCTTTATCGTGTTCATCAGCCACGTGGACTAAAGTTCCTAACTTGACTCCGTATCGATTTTAGTCACCTTCGTGAAGACAAGTTTCGTCACAATTTTCAAAATACCATTAACCCTTTTTATTTATGCGGATCTAAAGCTATCGAAACTAATGAACATTTCCTATTGCACTGCCCAATGTTTTCTGCACAACGAAGTATACTTTTTGATAACCTTCTCTCTCAGACCTAACTGAGTCAGGGTGACTCATCTAGGTGAGTAAACTTCTCTGACTCACGTAAGTGAGTCAGGATTGACTCATTTAAGTGAGTCAGGCGATAATTACTTTTTATAATTACTGCCTAACTCATTAGCGAGTCACTCAGACTCATTTACGTGAGTCAGGCACTCTGACTAACTACCTTAGTCCAGCTATTTTGAGCCATACTCACCACGTTAGAATATTTGAGTTAGACTCAGTGACCTAGTCAGGGTTTATATTAAGAATTACAAGTCTGGTCAGTGCCAATTTTAACAAATATCTTAAAAGAATGTAATCATGATATCCAATCATCGGTAGTAGGTACTGCGGTAACAGAGTGCGCTCTATATTATGGCGGCGGCGGCATAACGGTTTACAGACAACAATATGGACTTTAATTAAAATTACTTTTTATATCACTCCGCCGAAAACTGGATGAATATATTAGTTCGTAAGCAACTACATGTGGCAAAAGCGTTTTCTGTTAAACCATGTACACAAGGTTGACAAAATCTGTTCACAGTTAAGAATTAATAAATGTATTGCTAAGCAACATAAATTTTCAATGTATGTTGTTGCATCTAATGACTAATTAATAGAGCTAAACAATGATTTCTTGTAACAAAATCATAAAATCTACTAGTTACATTTTAAGTAGCTAAACTACAAAACAAAACCTCCTTTCGCTTATGAACGGTTGTGTGGTAAGGTAAAGCGCGTTAAAATTTTAAATACCAAGTTTATTATTATTTCATAAAGTGGCGACAAGAAAAATATCTCAAAGGTTAACGGAAGAACACAAATAAATAATTTCTTGCTAGGTATTTGTTACTCAGTTTCAGTTTAAAATTAACTAAGTGAACCTTTCTAACGGCCAGCTCAATATTATGTAAAGAGAGAAAAGAAGCTCAATATACGAGGATAAGATTAACCACTAGAAATTATTTCTAACTTGATATTTTATAATATTTTTTATTAGGTTATCACGTACGGAAGTGAAGTTTGTCATGGAAAACACCATTCGTGTCAAGATGGTTAAGAAAGGGAAAAGTTTCCACAGGCCAGCGACGTTGCCACAAACACAGTAATTAAAAAGACGTTTTCCCACACACAACGTAAGAAAACTTCGGATTAACCACAGCGGGCTGTTTATTATGGAATCAATAGGATAGTGAAAGCATCAGGAAATGATGAACAGATCACGCAAGTGGTTACGCTACTCAGAACACAACAGAATGAGAAAACTGAGGTAAAAAGTGAAGAAAGGAACAGCTACTTGAAACCTTAAAAATAAATTATAATACAAGAGAACTCCACTTGTCTTTACTATTTATACGAAAATCAACTACTATCAAGCGAAACTGCACAAGACTTTGCCGATACAATGACAATTTTAAAGTATCAGTTCGAAGCTCCGAAACAGCAATTTAAGAAGTTGAATATGTTTTAGTTTAACTAGTGATTAGAAATACGCATTTCAAATTGAAAGTCTGCTTATCCATACTGCTAAACTAAATTTGTCTGTTATATAACTCCGTATGACGTGTGTGAAAATATATACAAGTGTTTTTTATCACATGTACCAAATTGTTTAAATGGCTTTAATAATGAACTTTAACTGGAATATATTGCTTGCAAACTTTTAAATCCGATTTACCTGTTCCTTCCAAACAAATACGTAGTCATAGTCTGCGACATAGACCCACTTAAAAAAGGTTCAGTCATATAGACTTTCATGTTTAGATATTTTGAATTCCGAAAGCGTGAATCGCGCAAACGAGATGTAAGCGAATCAGGCTGACTAACTTTACGGAGTCTGCGTGACTCACCTAGATGAGTCTGGAATACAGGACTCACGTAAGTTAGTCAGGCCTAACTCATTTGCGTGAGTCACCCAGACTCACCTAGCTGAGTCAGGAAAACCCAGACTCAGCAAAGCGAGTCATCCTGATTCACTTACATTAGTCACCCTGACTCACTTACGTGGGTCATCAGTGTACCGATAGCCTGACTCACTTAAATGAGTCACTCTGACTCAGTTTGGTTTGAGAGTGTTCACGTTTTTCTTTTACCAGTAAATTGCTCTTCATTAGTAAAACGTCTTCTTTATGGTAATGATATTTATAGCTTAACTTCCAATGAAATTATTATTTCTATTGTTATTGACTATATTATTAACTCGATTTGATGAGCCACTTATATAAAAACAATCATTGAGGAAAACCCGGGACCCACTGTTAATAGTTAATAGAATATGTTACTGGAATTTGAACAGTGTACATGTCAATGATTTCATTAAAATGCATTTATTGGAAGCTTTATTAGGCTTGTGGAAACTTGATATTGTTTGTCTTTCAGAAACATATCATAATTCTACTTATTCAGATGATGATGAAAGGTTAAGTTTACCAGGCTATTCACTGAAAAGGTGTGATCATCCTTCTGATGATAAAAGAGGAGTTGTTTGTATTTGCTACAAAAATCATCTTGTTATAACATTTAAATATAAAATGTCAACATTAACTGAGTGTATCGTTGCTAAACTCAAGGTAGGAAACAAAAAATGTTTTATTACCTCCCTTTACCGATCCCCCAGTCAATCAATTGAAACGTTTGATGAACTTAAAAAAGACCTGGAAACAACCATTAAAAGTATAAACAAAAATAATCCTTACATTTCTGTTTTTATTGGAGACTTTAATGCAGGAAATACAAATTGGTTGGATAGCGACATTAATAATTCTGTAGGATTGGATATTGAGGAAATAACAAGCAATTATGGATTGCACCAGTTAATTATTCAACCAACTCATATCTTACCAAATTCTATATTCTTGTATAGACCTTATATTTAGTTCTCAACCTAACCTTACTTTAGAAAGTGGCGTGCACTCATCTTTGTTTGAGAGGTGTCATCACCAAATTATTTATGCTAAAGTCATTTTTAACATCGTTTATCCTGTTCCCTATGAACGCTTGGTTTGAAACTTCTCGAGGGCTATTTTATATGGTATCAAAAGATGTCTATATAATATATGAACTGGGAAAAAATGTTAAACAAATGCAACGTAAGTGAGCAAGTACGGTATTTGACGGACAGCTTAATGAACATATTTAATAACTATGTTCCAAATAACTCTATTATACACCATGGATGACAAGTGAAATTAAGGATGTGTTAAATGAGAAGGGTAAAATATATAAAAAATATGTTAAAAATGGTCGGAAAGAGGAAGATCTTAATCTTCATAAAAATATTACCCAACATAGTGCTAATATTATATCCTTGACAAAAAATAAATATCTATCTGATCTTGGAAATAAATTAAACAGTCCACTTTTAGCTTTGAAAGCATATTGGTCTTTGGTCTATACTAACAAAGAAAAAAATTCCACTAATCCCACATATTACTGTTAATAATAACTTTGTAACTGATACTCTTGAAAGGGCTAATTTATTTAACGAATTCTTTGCTAATCAGTGTAATATTATAAACACAGATACTACCCTTCGCGAATTTGAACTAAAAACAAATTATAATCTTAATCAAATAAATGCACACGAAAATTATATACGTTCACTAAATCCAAATAAGGCACATGGATGGGACGGAATATCTATCCAAATAATTAAAATATGTGATCACGCTCTCCTTGTTCCTCTAAAAATAATTTTTGAAAATTGCCTTAAAACAGGGATGTATCCTGATACATGGAAAAGAGCAAATGTTGTTAAGGAAAATAAAAACCTAATAAAAAACTATAGACCAATATCTCTTCTTCCCATTTGTGGAAAAATATTTGAGAAACTTATATTTAATAATATATACTTGTACTTTGAGAACAATAACTTATTTTCTCCTTTTCAATTTGGTTTTAGGAAAGGTGACTCTTGTACATCACAACGTCTTGCCATAACTCATTAAATACTTTTATCATTTGATGCCAATCCTGCACTTGACACTCTTAGTGTATTCTTAGACATTTCTAAAGATTTTCATAAAGTGTGACATAAAGGCCTCCATTTTAAACTAAAAGCATATGGAATAAATTGACTTCTTTTGAGACTTATAACCGACTTTCTGTCAAACAGAAAGCAAAGTGTAACTTTAAATGGCCAAACCTCGTATTGGAAAGATATAAAAGCAGGTGTACCTCAAGGATCTATACTAGGAACACTATTTTCCCTTATATTTATTAATAATTTACCTGATGATCTAAAAAGAAGTGTTAAAATATTTGCTGATGACACTTCACTATTCTCTGTTGTGAACGATGACATTATATCTTCTACTATGTTAAATGAGGATCTAAAACTTATTAATAGCTGTGCCACTCAGTGGAAAATGTCTTTTAATCCTGATCCTTCCAAACAAGCTACAGAAATTATATTTTCCATAAAACTAAAACAAACGCAACCCCCTTCTGTAATCTTTAATGATAATTATGTTACAACTGCCTCAACTCATAAACATTTAGGGATGGTTCTAGATTCCAAACTCAATCATCACCTGATGGAGAAGATTTCTAAAGCTAACAAAGGTATAGGTATTATTCGTAAATTATATAATTATCTACCAAGACATACTTTATTAAACTTATATAAAATGTACGTAAGGCCACATTTGGACAATGGGGATATTATTTACCATAATCCTAATAATGATACTATCACACATAAAGTTGAGTCCGTACAGTATAATGCAGCATTAGCCATCGCCGGTGCGATTAGAGGTACATCAAAAGAAATATTATATAATGAATTAGGACTTGGGTATTTATCTGATAGAAGGTGGTATAGAAGGTTTTGTTTTTTTACAGAATTTTAAATAATCAAACTGCGTCTTATTTACTTTCTTTTTTACCTGACTTGAAAAACGCTACTCATAACCTTAGCCTGCTCTGGGAGATTCATACCGGACAGCACTTCCTACCCTTCGTTTTTTCTGGTTGCACTGTACCAGGATGACCGGGTGTCTCCCAACCAAAAAGACTTAAGATTAACAATGGCTACAGTACGGTTGAACAAGCGGAGTGGTCTCGCTATCCTCATAATTGGTATATTTGAGGCCTTGGTGCGACGTCGTAAAATGTGTAGATCAGTAAGTAAGTACAATTACGGATGTTTTTCAATAAATCAGAGTGGCACGGGAAATCCTACACGGCTTCCCACAAGCACCTAATCCAAATATCGTGCGATGGGACACACAACGGTATAGATGTTAACACGCGAATCAGCGCAAAAAGCCAAAAGTGTCACTATTAATGTCCCAGATTGTAGTCAACAATTTGAAATAGTTTCAGTATTTAGAACCATGTTCATTAGTAAGAAAGTTTAAAGCAGATTATTTATTTATTTATAGTTTATTTTGTTCAATTAAAAACGATTATTCTGTTATAGACATTAAAGTAGCGCTTGCATTAAATATTTAGCAGAAAGTATTAGTACAGTTACTACGGAACTCTATACTTAAAATGCAGAAGAAAATATTTTCTTGCTGTAAAGACAATGAATGATAATGATGAGAGCGAGTAGGTGAGTAGGTGTTCTATATAAGCCTGCCTGGTTTTATATGTTCTCAGAGTTTCTTAATTTGAAAATTAACAATTTAATAATATATTTTAGAAAAATATGTTTTGTTAAACATTGGTCTACGAAGGATCACTACTGCCTTCGTCATTAAAACGTCTATTAATTATTTATTTTCTTATTCCTTTGTCAATTGTTAAAATAAATAAAAAATTATTATGTGCAAATTATACGCAGTTGAACAAACATAGATTAAATTTTTTGTTTGTAATATTGCCTACACAATAATTCGAATCGATGTTCGAACTATACATATGTAACCACATCTGAAGAGCATCACAATCCGGGTAATCAGAGAGATTTAAAGTATGGTCGAATGGGATCTGAAGTTTATACGGATGATTTGAGGATTCGTATAAAGTCTTGTCGGATAACCGATATAATACTGCATATTGTAAAGAACTACAACACCAGGATATTTACTTTGCAATCTAAATACTTGTAAATTAAACTTACCGATGAAGTTTTCACAGTTTAACCCCGTGTAACCATCGTAACATATGCGCTTATAACCAAGTTGTGTAAATGTATCCCTGCATTTGTGTCCACTACATTGATGTTTCGACTCACACAATTTACCATCCTAAAGAATATTATAATATTGTTACTACATAAATCGTAAATTTCCTTTGTCAGAAAAGATTATACGTAAGAACATAACATAGGTCATATCATAGAATGAGCGGGAAGTTTCAACATCTTTTAATTATTTGTTGTAAATATTTGGTATTGTTGAATACTAAGCTAGTTGTACAATGTGGTAACGAGATCATTTAAGCGATTTATACCAGTTTACATGCATGTCTGCTTAACTGATGTTAACTGACGTTAATTTCGGGATCGAAACAATGATAACATAAAATCCTAACACGCAAATATCAACTGCCATATAACTCATCAATATCTAGTGTTATGGCAAACGAATAAAATCAATATCCATTGCCATACTATTTTACTTCACCCAGGGGGTTAATTAGTGTAAATATAAGGTTAAAGGTTTTCACAACCACTTCATTCTTCATTCTTATTATTATTATTATTATTATTATTATTATTATTATTATTATTATTATTGTTATTATTATTATTATTAT
>JANTOQ010239254.1:0-13571 GCA_027564595.1 Bythotiara depressa | reverse complement strand
TATGTGTATTTACACATTGTTCAAATCTTTTCCTTACAGGAAGCCAATTTATGGCCTTAAACTCATTTGTTCCAATGGGAGATCTGTTACTCAGATTAAGGCAGAATCTAATGCATTTATTTTGGCAAACTTGGAGTTTGTTTATGAATTTCTTGAATATATTTGGATACCAAGCAGACATTGCATAATCAAAATGGGGCTGAATGAGGGCATTATACAACAAACGTCTTAGTGGAAGTGTTAAGAAACAGTGTTTTCTCCATAAGAACTTTATCTCCATAAGAACTTTAGTTTACAGTTGATTTTATTAATAACCTTTAGTGCCATTGGTTCTCTTGAGGCTTTTTCGTCTAATATGCATCCTAGATAGTTTGTGTTGGCTAATCTTGATTTTGCCATAGGTGATATTTAACTTGTCATTCGTAGGCCTATTTTTCCCTGTGAAAAGTATCGATTTAGTTTTATCTTCACCGAAATGGATACTTAATTTTATTGTCAACAAACCAATCACACAGTTGGTTAAAGTCAGCATTGAGTCTCGCTTTAATAGCCATAATATCTTTATACTGAAAGATAAGGCAAGTATCATCTGCATATAGTAGCATTTCACATTCGATAGCGCCAGGCATATCATTCATATATAAAAGGAAAAGAAGAGGACCCGAAATGGAACCCTGGGGAACTCCACATTCCAGCTTTCCAGGTTTTGTAAATTATTTTTCTATATTGACCAGAAACGTTCCAATATTTAAATATGATTGAAACCAGGAAATTGACTTTTGTGAAAAACCTATATGTATCAATTTCTTTAGAAGAACTTCATGATCAATGGTATCAAAGGCTTTTTGTAAATCAAGACCTGTCATTAATCCACTACCGATTCCCTTGAGAATTTTGTCATTTAAATATGTGAGACAAGTATAGGTAGAATAAAACTTTCTAAATCCAGACTAATACGTGTAAAGGATATTATTCTTTGTTAAAAATTCTTGTATGTAAATGAATGACATGTCAAAAGCGGTAGATTGTGATCTACTTCTTTATGCTTGGTATTTACAGATAAAAATTTAAAATCAATTGAAAACAATTTGAATGAAACTTTTAATTTGTTGTGTGATTGGTTTGTAGAAAAGCAAATTAAGTAAACATTTTGGTGAAGATAAAGCTAAATCAATAGTTTTCGGAATTAGAAAGAAATTGAAAACTTTAGACATATTAGATATTAGGTGAAAATATATTAAAATTAAACAATACATATCTAGGATATATACTAGAGAATTGTCTCTCTGGTGAATCCATGATTTTTACATCGTTGGGTAAAAAAAATGGCAGACCGAAATTTCTCTACAGAAAACAATCATTTTTAGATTTTAACTTTAACTTAGATTTTAACTTTAACCTTTCCAATGCTGTCATCCAACAACATTTTGATTATGCATGTTCAGCATGGTACACAAATCTGAATAATTACAAATAGCACAAAATAAATGTATCCACTTCTGTCTAAATTTCGGAAATAGAACTCACATTGGCGTAAATGAATTTAAAAATATAAATTGGTTACCAACAGCAAAATGATTTGATCAGTGTGTTTGTGTGAGTGTATACAAATTTTGTAATGGCCTTTCCCCAGCTTTATATGTATGATACATATTATTTAATGACATACAATTATTCTACTCGGAAAGGAACATTGCGACTTAACCAACCCACTAGATTACCATATATTAACCAACCCACTAGATTATCATATATTAACCAACAAACTAGATTATCATATATTGGACAAAAAGCTCCACGATATTGGAATGATCTTAGCTTTTGAGTTAAAATTGGCAAGAGCCCCCAATGCTTTTAAGCATTGTATTAAAGGGAAATTAATCTAAGTTATAGAGCTTTAAAATATGCTTTTTATTTATGTCAAATGGTTTTGGTATTCCAAAGTTATAGGTGTTTTAAGGTTAGGGTATTTTCTTAACTTTGTGACGTCAGTGCCGCACATGGTTGATTTCATAAGAAATTCAGTTGAGTTATATAATCAACTCCCATGATTGTTTTCAAACACAAACAACATTTTCTAAAAAAAACGTTTCATTTTTGTCTATTTATAACTTTCTTCTTTTATTATTAACTGTCCCTCTTTTTAAAAGACTTTGATCTTTTATTCTTTAGCACATAACATATCTTTCAAATGGAACAAATTTGGATAGCGATCTCCACAGCAGTAAAATAGAAGTTTAGTGAGACGAGAGAAGAAAATGTGTTTTTTTCCATAACCATTATGGTAAAAATCCAAACTGTATGATCTCAATCCCCAGCAGAGTCTCATTCAATAATACTTTTGCATTCTCAATGTATAGTTGGGTGGCAGTGAAGTCACAAATTGATGTGCTCCAGAAAAAAATGTAGAAACTAAAGCTTAAAATGACTTATAATAAATTTCCAACATTTCGTTTTTTACTTTTCTAGCATTCAATGGAATTAGCCACCACCTTATTTTTTGATAGAGTTAGAGAACAAGTAAATGAAGGAAAACAAGTTTCATTGACTTAACTAAAGCCTTTGACACCTTAGGGCACACAAAGATGCTCAAAAAATTAGATATGTACATTGTTAATGATAGTGAGCTAGAATGGTTTAAAAGTTATCTGTTTAATCGATCACAATGTGTTCAATATGATATTAGAAATTAAACCAGTCTAAATTGGAGTTCCACAAGGGTTGATAATTGGTCCGCTGCTTTTTATACTATATTTCAATGACCTGCCGGCCTGTCCAGCACATTCTAAAAACGTGAAGTATGGTTTATCAGTAAGACTACCAAAGATAAAACTAGAATACACAAGAAAATCATTCTATGTTATTGGAGCCAATATGTATAATAATCTCCCTATGCATATCAGAAATGAAGAAAATTTTAATATTTTTAAGACTAATTTACGGAAACACCTGTCACGAAAACTGATTTTATGACTATTCATACAGTGTGACATCAAGTCAGAAATACTATTCATACCATGTGACATCAAGCCAGAAATATTATTCATACCATGTGACATTGTAAATAATATTTTTATGGTTTATCTTTTTATCTTTTTATAGTTTTATATATATATTATATATTGTATTATTTTATGTGGCAATAAATACTTACTAACTTACTTAAAATGAGCAATGACGTAACTTTAGTCTGTTCCATTTACCAGTTTCAGTTGGAAATGAGCGTGAACCAAGTCTAAAACAAGCGATGGCATCACTGCATGACATTTGCAGATGAAAGGTGATATTTGTACTGCATGATGTTCGATTGTAGATGAAAGGTAATGTTTGGAACTGCATGATGTTCGATTGTAGATGAAAGGTGATGTTTGGAACTGGATGACGTTCGATTGTAGATGAAAGGTAATGTTTGGAACTGCACGACGTTCGATTGTAGATGAAAGGTAATGTTTGGAACTGCATGACGTTCGATTGTAGATGAAAGGTAATGTTTGGAACTGCATGATGTTCGATTGTAGATGAAAGGTGATGTTTGGAACTGCTTGATGTTCGATTGTAGATGAAAGGTAATGTTTGGAACTGCATGATGTTCGATTGTAGATGAAAGGTAATGTTTGGAACTGCGTGATGTTCGATTGTAGATGAAAGGTGATGTTTGGAACTGCATGATGTTCGATTGTAGATGAAAGGTAATGTTTGGAACTGCATGATGTTCGATTGTAGATGAAAGGTGATGTTTGGAACTGCTTGATGTTCGATTGTAGATGAAAGGTAATGTTTGGAACTGCATGATGTTCGATTGTAGATGAAAGGTAATGTTTGGAACTGCGTGATGTTCGATTGTAGATGAAAGGTGATGTTTGGAACTGCATGATGTTCGATTGTAGATGAAAGGTGATGTTTTTATTAGTAATCACATGTTTATGAGGGCAATTTGGGATAAAGTTTGTTTTGCAAAATATTAAAATCGACCCGAATGCCATGAGGTTTGATTTTAAATTTTATAAAAAACAAAGGCATTTATCCCAAAGTTGTCCGATAGAAACATGTGATTCCTAATTAATCACACCCTTCAGGAAATCACACACTATGCAGGTTTGTATCATCATAATGTAATGTAATGGCCTCAAACAGTGGGATGATTTCACAACAGCGGGACGATTTCACAACAGTAGGACAATTTCACAACAATGGGACAATTTCACAACAGTGGGATGATTTCAGAAACAACTGGACAATTTCACTACAGAGGGATGATTTCAAATAAATATGCCTGCCTACGAATGGACTGCTCTGGGGTGATTTCATCAAGGGTGTGACTAGTTGACTGAATGATGTAGATGAAACATGATGTTTGTAACTGGAGATTCATACATATATTTGAATTTGTAATTTAAATTTAAAATTTAAAACTTCAAATTTAAAACTAAATATGATATTTTTATTGTGAAATTCTGTTCTAATGACATCTTCCTCTTCAACAAAATAAGTATTATTAAAATATAGTGATTCAAATATTGAATTTCTTCTGCTAGCAATTCACCAAATTGTCTTTCTTTCTGTATTAATTTAAAAACATTTTTTAATTATAAAAACAAAAAAACAGTCAAACCCCTGCAATATTTGGTTGCCTCCTTAAAATTCAAACTTAATTAATTACACCTCATAAAAAACAAATTTCTTTTACCCCTCTCCTTCTGGAAATTTACATTTTTTCCATGCTATTGAACGGGTATTGTGTGTTTGATCTCAAAAAATTAAAGTATTTTAATAGTTTGTAAAGCTGAAATGTAATTCCAAGTCATTTAAAAATTTTCCAGATTGTGCAACATCTTTAATAAAACCATTTAAAATCAAGGAAAATGAAGACTTATGCCTTTAACACCTTGTGCTTTTAAGTTTGCAGGTGCTGATTGCCTATGGGTTTTTTAAGTTAGCTTACTTAATGCCTTTTCTTAGGTGGCATTTACATGTGGCCGATTTTTTAACAAAGTTCCTTTAAGATGACTGGTTGTCAACAAAGAAGTAACTTGAAGAAGAAAAAAAACAGGTGTTGACCAACAAGATGAATAAAAATAAAAATAAACTTTCTAAGTCTTGTAGTATTTTGTTTCACAGTTGTATATTTGATACGCAGTTGTATATTTGATACAATATATGCTTGAAAAACTTGGAGTTTTTATTGTATATTTTATTGTATACACTTTATTAAGTGGAGGTGAAATATAATTTCAGGTCATCTAAATATTTCTGGATCAAGGAGACCATCACAAACTTGGCAAAGACATAATATTAAAAGGTGCAATACGACATTTTTTTAATTTGTTGATATATATTCCTTTCGCAATCAAATTTATCTTCTATAGCTACACCAAAACAACATAAAAAACAACAACCTCTGTAGGTAATTTGTTTGGGTAATAAAGATTAAAATCACGCAAAAGGAACATGTTATTAAGCCTTGTTTTGACAAAATCATGATTACTAAAGTCTGATTTCCAGTAAAATACACTGACAAGTCCGCCACTTTTTTATAACTGACCTATGCATGCAAGAATATCCAGATTGGAACTTTACTGCTGATGATTATGTTGTTACTATTTATTGGAACAAAAAAAACACCACAAATGAAGAACATTTTGTCCTGCTTGTTAAAAGAAAGTTTTAACTGCTATCTAGACTGTTCTGTAGAATTGTAGTGAAGAAAATAAAGATTTTCAGAATAAAACAAAGATTGACAATCAGATCTAAGAGAGAATAAAAGTATTTGCATACAAATGAAGATGCTCCAGATCTTAAGTCCCATACGCACTGATGCAATTTGTGCCATACGTCTTTGTACAATTTGAAAACAAGTTTAGTACCTTTATTGCATATAATATGTATGTATGTACGTACTCACGTACACCTATTTGTTGCACCCTGCACCGTGTACTGGAAGCCTGAGAAAACATACCTTGCTTCGTGGTCCGTGTCAGCAATCTTTTTCTCCACTATCTTGGCTTCACTTTTAACATCTTCTTTCAAACACAAATCAAGCTTCTCTTTTTGGACTGCTAAATATTTGATTAAGTCATCTCCCTGTACGAAGAGATAAAACAACCAATTACACATTATCTCCAATTAATATTCACATTATTATTCTTTAGAATACTTATTATGAATATTATACTTATTATGAATATTATCAAACAAAAATTAAATCAGTTCACATTATAAAGTAGACATTCAGTTGTAGGTGTATAAAAAGTGTCTGGTATTTCAAACTATCTATTTCCTACAAAAACATTTCTAGTTTGTAAATTGATCATAAAAACTAAGAAAATTTAAGAGCTTAGAGAACTTAGGTTTTAGTGTCTCTGAACAGATCAAAATTTATTAACATTTTCAAAAACTAATTCTATTAATATACTCTTTGTTTAGTCGCCTCACTAAAACCTAAGTTCTCTAAGCTCTTAAATTTTCTTAGTTTTTACTAATTAGTTAAATAGTCAATGTGTGGGACCTAATTAAAATGTGTATCTCCTTAGTATAATGATTGTTCAACACTTCAAAGGTATCGCAAGATTCTTATCAAAAGATAAACCAAAGATAAACAAACCTCCATTTTCTGCCAGTGATTTGTTTCCACGGGTACATTTCTTTACATGGCAACAAAAGTGTATTATTATTTTATACCTGACCTTCATAAAAAAGAAATAAAACACACTATTACATTTAATAATACATATAAAAACAAATAAACATTAATGACGTAAAGATATAATAAATATCAAAAAGAAATTTATCAATGTGAGACTTCCAGACACGATGTCTCATTATAGTATTTTGACATAAAATTGTTTTTTGTGGAAAAATGAGTATATATCTTTATTAACTGGTAGTCATTTTGAGCAGTCCAATACAGAAAATAGAGCCTTTTGACTAGTTGAAAAGGCCTAAACTACAGGACTTTATAGAGTCATAATAACCTTTCGTGCTTAGCAAACCAATATGGTAGCTATTTATGTACACAAAGAAAATATATTTAAATAATTCAAGCAAGAACAACAGCTCTTAACAACAATGACAACATACAACAGCTCTTAACAACAACCACAACATACAACAGCTCTTAACAACATAAATAATTACAAGTTTTGTTTTCAAAAATAATGAATCATTATCATTGCATTGGTTTTATATCATGGAATCGTCAAGAATTTTTCCACCTGAAATCAGCAATATTAGCTTAGAATTTAGTATTTCATTTCCATCTTCATCTACTTCAAATACATCAGGTATACATAGTGCTGTGCAGTGCTGCAAAATATAACTAACACTATTGTTAACATGGAATCTAGGAAACATGCTGCCAGAGCATCAATTTTTGGAGCTAATTTATATCAAACTGTGTTTTTAACATAAATATACAGCAAAACACACAGCTTAGAAAATGAAAAATCTGTCAAGTAATCTTAAAAAGTGATGAAGAATAAAATTTCATTGTTGTACAAGTTCTGTTCAAGTACAAGTTTGAAGTTTCAATTGTCATTGTAAATTTGAATATGCTATATGAATAATCCTTTTATCAATCTTTTATTTTTTGCCTGGTTTCCATAAGCTAGTATATAGCCAGTTAATAAAAGTACAATAACAAATTTTTATTTATTCTTTACCAGGAAATCACCTCAGTCATTTCACTTAGACCTTGGGCAATACTTTCCAGTAAAGAATATACCAAACAATTATTAATGTTTACGGGCACTTGTATCCATTTTTATATTGATTTTTAGTTAACTCGTTTTTTAAAAGCCTGAACATCTAAATGATACAAATTGAACTGTAAAAAAATTAGACCTTTTACAACTCCATAACTTCTATTTTTTGGTATACTAAACTTTTACTTCACCATGGTATCATGAAGAAAAACATGTATACCTTTAATTGAAAGATAAACATTCTGAACAAAATTAATCTAAGGAGCAATCTTGTTATTAATTATTATATATGTAAACCTTTGTTTTATTTACTCATTTGAATAATTTTATTAAAGGTACTTTAGCATGTAGAAGTAAGGCTCTCTTATAGCTGTTATCAGTTGTAGCCATATATTTAGCTCCAACTTTCAACTACTTTGTCATAGCCCTTTAAAACTTTCTGACATCAAAGGTTATATCTATTACGCAAAATCGCATTTGGGGAATTTGCTTGTTTTTTGTATTTTGGTCTATACAGACAATAATGTGAAGAGATTGATGTGATTTTTCTCCACATGAAAATTATTGAATTGAATAACTCATGAAATATAAAAAACAAAAAAATTCCACACACACTCTTTTTTTATAGTATGTGCAGTCACATGAATCAGAATCCAATGAATTTAACAAAACTTGGAGCAACTTGGAGCATTTTAAAGAGTTTAAAAATGAGTTATAAACGCCCTTTTAGAGTTTAACTATATATATATACTAGCCTTATAAATTTGGATTTTTAAAATTAAGGCTAAGAAGGAGAATTTTCCAATTTTCTTACTCAACATAAAAGAATACAAGTGCCCTTAATAGAAAGTTTACATAAGTAAATGATATTTCCATTAAACCCATGAAGAATATTCTTTAACAGAGGTCCCACCCATAAATCCTGTATTTTAAAATGATTTTATGCCAATTTTTCCTTATTTTAATGCTTTTTGTAGGATTTCAAGGTCATAGGCGATGCTAATTTTATACAAGAATAACATCTTTTCATGTGTAGATTATATATGATCCATGCTATAATACAATTACCACTGCACGAAAATAGTTTGTTATTGTGCAAAAATAAGTTGTTTTTTCAACTTAAAAATATAAAATGTACAGTAAATGCTATATTAATACAATCATATAATACATATGATTTTTTATGCTCAGGGATGAATTTTATGCTCAGGTATGATATTTTATGCTCAGGGATGAATTTTTATACTCAGGATGAATTTTTTGCTCAAGGATGAATTTTATGCTCAGGGATTAATTTTATGCTTTGTTACAGTTTTTATGATTTTGTTCTAAATTTTATGGTTCTTTAGGACATTATGAGGAGTGGGATCTATTTTAATCATTCATTCTGACAACAACTAATATAGGTCTACAAAGACTATTATTACAAATACATGCAGGTCTGCCAAGACCTATAACACAGGTCTAATTGCAAGTTAATGCAAATTAAACACAAATCGAATCCAAGCTTAAGAATCCAAAAAGAAAACCAACAAAACTAAGAATCCAGAAAAGAAAACCAAAAAATCATTGGCATGCTATAAAAGCAGGATGGGGTCCCTGTTCCCCAGCAAAGTGGGACCCTAAAAAGTGGGTTCCTGTTATTTTTAAGTGGGAAAAATGGGACCCAGATGATGTTAAATGAAAGAAAAATTCAAAGTTAATAAAAAGGTGTCCTTGTAAACTTTAGAAAGATACTTACTTTCTTTGCATGCGATATTCTTTAGCTCTGTAACACTTCTCCACAGGGCTTTATTAATAATGGTAATCCCTTTTCTTCTCCTTATTTTTAATTTGGCGTGTTTTTTGTTTTCTGTCGATTTTTTCCAAAAACCAATTATTTCCACAGGGCATTTTTCAATGCTTTAAAAAGGTCTGGGAACAATGTTATCTATTTCTCACTGACGATAATGCAGAAAGTTTCTGAACTGCTGAACAGTTACAATTTATTACCTGCACCTCGTTGCATTTATATGGAGTATTCCACATGGCATTTATATGGAGTATAACAGCCATTGCAACGAAGAGTTAAATCATGGAGAGTTACGACCAGATCATACTTTCTTTCAGAAAGACGTTTTCTGAACATGGTCAGCTATTTATTTAATGTTTTCCCTCTCCATTCTTTTTTTTCTCGTGTTTTATTTTATTTAGCCTATCTAATCTACTATATAATTAAAAAGGCAAGAAAATTAATTTAATGTTGGACTAGCCTGTGAAACTTATGGAAGACCGTAAAGGCGTGTTACAAAGAATACGAGAATAACTATTGTTATTTGAAATGAATGAGAATCACACACTGCTCAGTCTATTGTAATACTGTTGTGAATCTCTTCAAAGCCAAATTCAATTAAGTTTATTGCATAACCCCCTGAAATGGCTATCAGAAATGATGAAATGCTTTTGCAATTCAAAAATAGTACAAAAGGCACAAAAGGTTGGACCAAACTAATGTCTTTCATTGTGGGGGAGAGTGATATACTTTCCATATGCATTCATCACTACACATTTCATTTTATTGTCCAAATGTTTTAAAGCTTTTGTTTGTATATATGTACATATTACTTAAAAAGAAATTTTTTTATTCCAGGTTTTTATTAACTTTCACATGAATCACACTGTGTTTAATAATAAGGCGTATTACTCCTATTCATTATAGCTCATGTCCTACACAGCGTTTCATTGAAACCACGAGACCATAATTACTCGAAGAAACTGCCCCTCTCAAAATAAACTCCTGTTTCAAACAAACCTGTTCTCATAGATGCTGAAACTTGCTAAAACCCATTAAAGAAAAAACCAAAAACACTGGCCTAAGAAAAGAAAATGGCATAAACTACTGCAAGAAAACAAAATAAATAAATAAAATTAAAGCACTGACTGAACGTATATTGAAAATGGTGCGATGGATCACTAAATGCAAAACTACTCTATTTTAAACAATGTACGACTGATTGTTATAAGTTTTTTCATCTGCACGGGCGTCATGATTTTCCTTTTCATATTTATTACACAGACAAATACAAAATTATTTATTCATAATGTTGTTTGCATTTTTCTAGACAACTCCTAAACAAACAAACAAACAAACAAACAAACAAAAATTCTGTACGATTTCGAGTTTTTAATCAAATCATATCTTTCATCTTTAAAAAACATTTTGATTATTGAACCTTAAAAACCTTTGATTTGAAATCTTCTATCTTTCTCTCGCTTATGGACTCCTACTTTTGTTTTCTTAGGGTCCCACCTTTTAGGGTCCCACTTTTCTGGGTCCCAGGACTGGGGACCCTATCCCACTTTTAGACCATGCCACAAAACATTTGATTAAATTAAGAATCAACAAAAGAAAACCAATAAAACATGTGATTACTTAATTCTAATAAAAAAAGTTAAAATAGAATAAATTTTATAATAGGCACAGATAACCACTTACAAGCATACTGCATAACATACAAGATTAGGTTTTCATGTAAATACTTATCAATTAATTAATCCAATTTTCCCCTATTCTATTAGTCTCTCTCTATATAATGAATATCAGGCTTTGTTCACTTACATGGATACATGCTTTTACAGTTTTTATAAAAGTCTAAGTGCTCTAGCATTGAGGCTTAAAATTGTGATAGGTAAAATTAAAAAAGGTATCCTGAAGATAAAAGATAGGAGTGCCTGGAAAAAGAGGTCACATTCATTCATACTACTTCCTTGGAAGTGGTAGTATATCCAGTAAAAAGTTAGAAGGGTCTGGAAAGTTAGGTACATAGCGGTGAATGGGGATATGAAATTGAATAGTCAACGAGGTAAACAAAAAATATATATCAAATAAAAATTTTATGGACTTATTTAAGGCTCATTTAAGCTATTCGTGGATTGGTCATTTTGCAGGATTTCAACTAACCATAGGTAAAGCAAAGGAAGAACATTAGAAAGAATAAGTTTTAATATTTCTTTATTTGTCATCAAATCTTTTCACAAAACCAGACAACAGTCAACGTCTTAATTTAGACTATACTTGTCAAGATGTGACCAATAATAATACAGAAAGATACTTCAACTGTTTCGTAATGCAAATTATTTTCACAATAGTGCTATGTTATCTGAAGATTCCAGAAAATAATTCATGATTCTGCAATATTCTTTAAAGTAGGGCATTAATAGCGTACAATAATAGCACGGCTTCCCTCAGTCGAGTCAAGTATGGGACTGATCATGATAATAATATTATATATTTATCATGTCATGGACCTGAATGATTTAAATATTGGGTTATGTTTTGAGAGATACTTCTCTCATCATCAGGCAGTGAAATTGTTGAAAAATCTCGCTTAAATATGCAAATAAAAGAGAATTGAAATTGAAATTATTCATACCTCCATGGGAAGTTTCTCGAACCTTTCACAAAAATTTTTTTTCGTAATCCTAATGATTGATATAATAAGGAATATTTTTCTGCAGTTAGGAGTATAAAAAGTAATTTACTTTTAGTTGGAAAAGGTAGGAAACATATTTTCTGATTGTTTTTCCTTCTTGTTTATTGTGCTGTGCATGTTAATAAAGATGTTTATTAAAATTTCTAATTTCAAAAGGCACATGGCCGTATATAAAAGAAAGTTAATTAGTTATCAGATTAAACAACTTGACTTGTAAACATCTTTGTTTCATGAACTGATAAAAGATGTGAAAAAAATTTAAGTTTTCTTGGTACGGTAAAATCTCAAAATATCGCTGTATTTTGAGCTCTACCTTCACCCACGGGATACAAAAAAAACGAAACAATACTTTGAAAAATCATTCAGCATCAAAGCTGTGCCGGTGAATTTTTGTTTTTGCATGGTTTGTGTTTTATCGCTGTGTAAAGACTTATCATTTAAAAAATATGGCTAATGTGAGGAATATTACAATATTATTGCTTATTTATTTAACCACTTTTTGCCTTCCTGTGCATCTCCTAAATTTTGTGACTTTTAGCTTTTAGCTATTACCTACATTTCCTGAAAATTTTATAAAAAAACGATTAATATTTTTGCTGTAATTGACCTTTTGTCAAGGTCACCTGACAAAATTTTTCTCATTTTTATCTTATAAACAATGAATTATAAGGTGTGAACAAAGATATTGACATTAAAAATTACTTTTCTAGGTATGATATATACACGGGGGAAAAAATTTAAAAAGTTTTGACCAAAAAGTTTTTTGACCAATTTTGGTCAGTAAAAGTCAGTAAAAAGGGACGTCAGCCAAAAATTTAAGTGAAAATTAATCTACTTGATATGATCTTTACTCACACCAAGTTTGAAGACGCATGCATTATTAGTTTCCAAGATCTTAAGGGGACCACTTTTTGCCTTCCTGTGCATCTCCTAAATTTTGTGACTTTTAGCTTTTAGCTATTACCTACATTTCCTGAAAATTTTATAAAAAAACGATTAATATTTTTGCTGTAATTGACCTTTTGTCAAGGTCACCTGACAAAATTTTTCTCATTTTTATCTTATAAACAATGAATTATAAGGTGTGAACAAAGATATTGACATTAAAAATTACTTTTCTAGGTATGATATATACACGGGGGAAAAAATTTAAAAAGTTTTGACCAAAAAGTTTTTTGACCAATTTTGGTCAGTAAAAGTCAGTAAAAAGGGACGTCAGCCAAAAATTTAAGTGAAAATTAATCTACTTGATATGATCTTTACTCACACCAAGTTTGAAGACGCATGCATTATTAGTTTCCAAGATCTTAAGGGGGCCGATTAAGCTTATTGCTTAGGTTGATGGGATAGCTACAAAAGCAAGCTTATTGCTTAGGTTGATGGGAAAGCTACAAAAGCA